>CAUYQV010090757.1:0-58689 GCA_963574575.1 Galagoides demidoff | reverse complement strand
TAGGCAGAAGCCAAGGGCAAGAACTTTGAGGGAACTGCAAGGAGAAGAAGAATCTATACTGAGTTTGGTGGCTGAATGTCCATATTTAGTAAGCTATAGGAGGCCTTCTGAATACTTATGCAGGAGAAATATGCACATGCAATTGAGTTTCCCCCCCTTCACAGGCCCTATGCTCTAAAAATGGCAGCATTGCCGTAATCTGAGGGTGGAAGTTTTGGCCTTCTGATTTGGCCATGGAGCACATGACACATCCTTCATAGAATGTTCAGAACCACTCTGTGCTCCATGGTTCCATACTGGGAAGAAACACTATCAGTTGTTGTGCCAAAATCACAAAAATGGAGAAGCAGCATTGGGCGATTGGTTTGAATAAGAAGTGGGGCAAGTCTTTCCAAAGGGCTGGTTTCTGTTTAATCCTTAGGTAAGAAAACCTGATAGTGGTGACAGAGGGAGTGGGTATAACACCACACATCCCATCAAGCCTCTGATCATGGCCAGGATTTCAGTTTTAAGGTTGCTCTGAGGTCCCCTTGGTCCAGAGGGGTCCATTCAGTCAGTTGATGGGCTTAGGACTGTATTTTCATTTCTCAGAGCCTCTGAAAATAAATAGTTACCAGTTACTAGACACGTAATTTAGGGGTGGGAGGGAGCTACAGCAAAAACCCCATCATTATTTTTATTAACTTCTGACTGAATTTTTTTAAACTATGAATAGAGAAATATGAGAAATATGACTTTTTTTAGGGCAGCTTTAGGTTTACATGAAAAATACACAAAAATACAGGTTTTCCATACGTATCAACTCCTGCTATCTCAACAAACACACAGTTACCTCTACTATTAACATTTTGCACTAGTGCGGCATATTTGTTATAATTAATGAGCCAATGTTAATACATTATTATTAAATAAAATCCATAATTTACGTTAAAGTTCTCTCTGCGTTGTACCACACAGGAAATTTTGATTATTAAATAAAATCTTTTGCCATTTAAAAACTACTAATATATGTTTGCCATAAGGTAAAAACTTTTTAGAAAGATAAAGTCAAAAAATAAGTCATAATATTTTATATATTCATATAAAATCCTCCATGTTTTTCTATTAATTGCATTCTAAGTGGAAAGCAAAAGAGGGCAGGACAGATCCTGCTCTGAAACCTGGCCTTAGATATCTAAGTGAGAACTAAGTCTTTTAGGAGTCTTCTCTTTTTTCAACAATTTCTCCAATGCTTAAAGTAGATTTCATTTTTGTTTATAAGCAGAGGATTAAAGGGAGTGGTACCACGTAATAGCCACAAATACAGGGATTATCTTAAGATTAGATTTGACTAATGTGAGCATTTTGTCTTTGAACATAACCACTATTTCAAAGGTTTCAAGTAAGTATTCAGCTGAGCCATAAACCCGTTATAGTTGGGACCTTCAGTCTATATTGGATAATGTGTATAAATCAGTTTATTAGTGCAGAGCAGAGACTGAAGGTAGTCACTGAAATAACTGAAGAAAACAAGTAAGGTGTTAGAAAGAAAGTTATTTATTAACGACCTGAACAGAAAGATGGCCTCGTTCTAGTGACTGCAGGCACTGTAGAAATTGCAGCCTCTGGATTTTGACCAGTATCAGTTGCTTCTTCAAAGTCTCCAAAAGTCTTAATTACCTTTGTTCTCAAAACAGCCAGCCTGCAAGGTCTAGAAAACAACCTACATCAAGGTCTTAATAACACAAGAAAGGCCTTTCTGTGTGGAATGTGGATGTCTGAAACTCTGTTTCACAAATTGTCTTAAGGAAAGTTTAGGCATGATTTTCAAGAGACCTAAGAATTATACTTTATATCTTCTTGATTTTTTTTTAATTCTTTTCATAACCAGGTGTGGTATCAGTCTCAGTTTCTGAGGCTGAAAAAGGATCCTCTAGCAGCCCCACTGTGGCAGGTGTCCTGAACTTGGACTGAAGTAGACTGTCTCATGCATGTGTCTGAAGTGTGAGAGAGAATTGTGAGCTACTTTTCCTGAGGTCAACTGTACTGGGAGGCCAGATCAACACAGCCCTGCCTCTGCTGCCAATTATTAATGCCTGTGAAAGAATCTCCCCAAAATAATCATTGCAGAGTTCTTTGGGCTTCATTTTTAAAGGAATTTGAGTGACTGAGATTATCCCAGAAAAACTTTGGTGGTTAGTGAAATTAGGGTACAATTTAGTACATTCAGATCTCCAGTTTGGGTGATCTGGGTTGGGTATAATCTCATAAATTAACAGTTCAGTAATGATTGTAATTTGAAATTAATTAGCATGTATATTCTCTGTTAGGGGAGACTAATGGGAAATGTTTTTCCTATGAGAGCAGTGTGTTTTGGGTTTAAATTTTCAAACACAAAAGTTTTTTTATTGACTCATAAGAAAAAAAAGGTTTAATAACGACCTGCCTGCAGGGTCTTAATCAGCCTCATTCCCATAATCGCCCAGGTCACCCTGACCCAGATCATCCAAAGTAGCCCAATAGAATCTATCACCTGCCCTACTCATATCTAGCTGGCTACCTAACAAATCAAGTATGGACTTATCACATAAAAGTAAGCTCAAGGCAATTCGAATATTAATAGTCATAGGATATCTGTGTGGCTTTTTTCCTGAAGGCAACCAATGAATTAATAATTCACACAGTACCAGGATTAATCCCAGGTGAAAGCCAGTGAAAAATTTAAAGCTGTCATTTCTCTGCAATTAAGACAAAGCCAACGAATTAGAAGTCCATTTGTCCAAATATATAATCAAGACAACTTTCATAACCACCATAATATTTTATTGGATTTGGTAATTGTTTTGGGTGTGAATGCACATAAGCTGTGAGCATGGGTGTATTGAGCATGTGTGTGTGCAAGAGCATATCATTTGTGTATATGTGTGTGTATCTTAAAGAAGTATTATGTTAATTTAAATTGTCATCAATTTGACTGTAATTATAATAGTTGGTCTTCAGCAATAAGGTTTAGCAAAGAAGTAGTCATGAACTTTTAATAACTGTTTAGATCTAATACTACAATAGCTTCATAAAGTAGCTTTACTAAGGAGACCTATAATATTTTCCTAACATCGGCTCTAAAACTAGATAGCAGGTCTGATTTTGCACCTATTTGATTATGAAAGAACTAAAACATCTCACATGAATAATCCAAATTATACTGTACCACTTGAACCACTGAAGTCTTTTCCCTGTACAATAAACACCAAGCATGCCTCTATCCATAGCGTCTTAATGACCGGCAACCAATTCCAGTTTCTAAATTGAAATAGCAGCAACCACACCTTTCTTCAACCGTAAATACAAAATAACACACAGACCACACAGCTGGCATCAATTAACTCTGATTAAAAATATTATACTTGATTTGGCATTGGCGTTTTTATTCCCATCCCTTTCATTTAACACCGTGTCACGCAGCCAATTGCATTTACATCGACCAAAACTAGCATAAAGAGGAACAGGTGAACCGCAGTCTCATAAAGTACCATCCCGAAAAATACTAAAACTTCAACTCCCTCTTTTTTGTTTTTTTTTCTATTTCATTTCCACTTGGAGTGTAGCCGAGTGGAAACCATTTAGAAAGTTAAAGAGATTTTGAAACATTATTTGATAAATGGCTTATTTAACTTGACTAGATGCAAAACAACTATACCATGTGAATGAACAAACGCGTAAAAGAATAGTGCTTACCTGGTAGCAAGATAATCAGAAACAAAAGGGAAATTATCGCAAACTGCAAGACGGCATTATTTCACTTTATGGCCTATTTTAACAAAAACGGAACACTTAGCTTGCCAAAGGGCCTTGTTTTGAAAAAGTACTGTAAAAATGTGCACACCTGTTTAGCGCTAATTGCAGCATTAACTATCTCAATTGTGAAATGGTAATAAGCAAATATGTACGCTAGGAGATATTTGAGACAGTAGTTGGGTCCCCCTTTTTTTCAGCCATTACTTAGACACCTTTATAATGCTAAGCCAATATTCTTTGCAAAGAAGCTGCCAAAGTGTAAAATAAACTTTGGAGGTTCATTTAAAATAGATCTTTTCTATTTAAAAGGTCTCTCTTTTTTTTTTAGGAGATAGTCTCACTTTATTGCCCTCAGTAGAGTGCTGTAGCATCACAGCTCACAGCAACCTCCAACTCTGGGGCTTAGGCGATTCTCTAGCCTCAGCCTCCCAAGTAGCTGGGACTACAGGTGCCCACTACAACACCCGACTATAAAAGGTCTCTTTAAAAAAGAATAATTTAGCTAATCTTTAATAAGTACCTAAATTTTATTATTTATATATAATTTATGTATATATTCATTTATTTATACTGACTGTCATGCAAGAGAATGAGAGAGGAAGAGATTGTTTCTGCTTTAAAACTCTTGTGCACACACATACCTTATAAATCTGTCCTGAATAATTTATGATAGGATTTATTTTTATGTGGTTATAAATGTCCCAAATGATCTATCATGACTTTATCAAAAGACATGTGAAAAACAAACTATATCCTCTAATCCTTCTTTCAGAATTATGTCACAACTTAAAGGTTTCTTAGCAGCAAGAAAAACAGATACAAAATTAAAAATTCTGTATTTTAATTCTGGGTGTAGAACCCTAACACATGTCATTCTCATCACAAGTCAAATTGGAATTAATCTCCCCTGCTGCATGTATAATTTAGAAAAAAATCCCATCAGTATACATCTTGAACATGGGTGCTTGTATGTAACTAAGTAGCAGAAGCTTACTGTGGGCAAAACTACAAGTTCACAAGTGATCTCTCCATCATCCCAACAAATCTTCCATTGTCTTCTGGGTTAATGAAGTTAGTCAATCTGGAACCTGGGTAACAATTTTGATACTTTCTTCTTCATTATCCACTCATCCAAACCCCCAAATTTTGAAGTCCTCTTAAAACCATTTCCCTGCCAGACAATTTGCAAAAGTCACAAATAGCATATGGACTTCCTTAGATAAATTTCCTCAAATAGATCTTCATTGCCCTGATAAGTCAAAAAAGGATTGACTGACTTAACATTTTGTCATAAAATGACACTTATCCCTACACCTTCAATCCATCCTTCACCACCACCTCCAGCTTTTTGCAACAGTCTTTGTTTAGTCAGACATTACCATTTTAATTTCTTTTATATTCTCAGCTCTTTCTTATCTCTAGGCTTTGAATGTGGTATTTTCTCAGCCTAGAACTCTCAATTGTATTCCATTCTTCTTTAATTTGTTGCCAGCATAGTGGTCACTTTCCATGGTAGGCTTTCCCAGTCTCCACAAACCCGCATTAGAGGATCATCATACAACACCTCTTTCAGAATTTCCTGTTTCCCTGTCCATAGCCCCACTAACTATAATTTTTATATGATAAGAAAGCAAGTCTGTCTTGTCCAATATTTTATCCACGGTTCCTGACACAGAGTAGAAGGCAACACATGTATATTGACCAAGTGAATGAATAGCATAATCTGCAAAAATTAATTTTTGGCGTTAGTTGGAAAAGAAAAGAATGACAGGAATGTTAGGACAATGTGTCTGTGGGAGGCAAGAATAATAAGAGGCAAAATAAGGTTTTATTTTCTTCTTACTCTTCCTTGAGGAAGTTACTTCATCTCTCTATGATAGGTTGAAATGAGGATAACAGTATCTATCTCAATGGTTTTTCATAAAATTAAATGAACTAACATATGAAAGTATTCATAAATGTATCTGACACTTCCTAAATACTTCATCAGTGATGTGTATTGCAACAGAAAACTTTCACCAGAACAATTTAAAAAGGAAAGACTTTCCTCAAGATCATTGAACTAGTGAAGGGAGACGAAGAGGTAAGAAAGATTGAGCTCACTCAACTGCATAGACACAGAACACTGGGATGAAGTACAAAAAAGTAAAGAAGATTTGAGGGGATCTTGGTCAATGTGATTAGGCACCTGTGTTCTCTAGTTTGCGCTTATTGACATTAGGGACCGACCTTCCCATAAATACAGAGAGAGAGGGTCACTACCTTTCATGACGATTACATTTTAAAGCTATAACTCCCAAGTCCTGGAGAAAGACATTCCTGCTAAAAGATTTATGTCTCAAGGGGTAGAGAAAGGACTTGCAGCCTCAAGCTTTCTCAAGTAAGCACTCTGAGAAAAAGGCGATCAGGAATCAGAAAGAAACCTATCTACAATGTGATCACGCTGAGGGAAACTCATTCAGGCCATCTTGTTCAGAATAAACTATCTACTATTAACCAAATAGTGAAAATGAAAGTAAAACTGCTTGATATTTTTAAATGTTACTGAATACACTTTGTTTTATGTTTCTAATAATCTTTTGCACACACCAACTAAGGTCAACACATTTTCAAAATTAAAATGCCATTTTATGCGGCTGGAGTCTTTGTCAGCTCCATGAAAAATGTCATGAAGCCAGAATTGGAGCTAATGAGAACATAATGAGCCATCCCTCCAGACAATGGCAAAAGGCAAGAGAAGGGTATGAATGTATTAATTAATAAATTATAGGTTACATCAAATGCATATCTCTTAACTCCAGGCTAGGAATTACAGGCTGTTAATCTGCAGGCCAAGGAACTTCAGACCATTAAAGTATATTATATCTCCAGAGGAGGAATGTTTCTCATTCTGAAAGTTATTTCAGTATTTGAATAGACTTGTGGGAGAAGTTACTAATCACATTCAACTCACCAAATTTTAATTATCAACATATCAAACCATTTGATATGTTTTCAATTTTGCTAGAAATGTTATAAACCTTATGTCATAACACAGACGACTACAATTTAATCAGAGGATAACGGTCTAAAATATGATATCTACTGATAACATTTCCTTATTGTAACTTCAGCCTTCAAAAGCAGATTTTGTGTTTGTTCATATTTAGGAGAAGAAAGCATGACTGAACTAATAGACATGTTCAACTACAGCTATAGTGAATACCTGCTAATTACCCTAATGACTCCTTAGTAGGTCACTAATTGTAGATGGAGAAGAGCAAGAGAGATTCAAGGCTTGACTGAACAGTAACAGACTCTGTTCCAGACTAGCTTCACTAGGAGAGGGGACAATATGACTGAATCAGACAATGATGACACTCAGTTTGAACATGATGTACTTCCAATGTTTTATCTCTTTAATTCTCAGTTCCTTGTCTATAGAATTAAAGCACCACAGCACCACTCCTTTACTATGTATCCATGACTTCTTCCGATTTTACCATAGCAATCTCTTGCTTCCTCTAATCCCTCCCTCTCTCTCCATTCTCATGCATCTAATATACCCAGGAATATTCAAGGTTTGTTTTTCTCCTTTTCCCCATTGAACTGAAACCCCGGAGTCCTATTGGACTCTTTTATTGCTATTTTTTTTTTTCATTTCAATTCACAAGAGCCAAGTCTTGGCCATTCATTCTCTATAATGTGTTTCAGTTCTTCTAGCTCCCAACACCTATAAAAAGAGAAGAATCCCCAAACTCATCTCTTCTTCTCTCTGGAAAGGTCAATTGGCAGAACTTAGGTAAATTAGAAAGATAATATTTAATACATTTTCCTTTTTAAACTTTTGAAAGCATCATAGGACTATCCCTAACATGATTATAGAGAAGTGAGAATAAATAAAGGCTAAGACGTATTCCTAACATAATTCTATGCTATTGTCACTTTAGGAGGTTCATCTTTGCATTAATGTTAATATTATAGGTCAGGCTTTCTCTCTTTTTTTTTTGAGACAGAGTCTCAATCTGTCATCCTGGATAGAGTGCCATGGTGTCATCATAGCTCACAGCAACCTCCAACTCTTGGACTCAGGCGATCTTCTTGCCTCAGTTTTCTTATTTTTAGCAGAGACAGGATTTTGCTCTCTCTCAAGCTGGTTTTGAACTTGTGAGCTCAAGCATTCCACCCGCCTCAGCCTCCCAAAATTCTAGGATTACAGGAATGAGCCACCACATCTGGCCAGGTCAGGCTTACACATATGCTGAAATAATAATGCAGATGGAATAATACACTTTGCATTATTTTATGTTGACATATCTGAGTACTTAAATAAAATTTACAATCCTTGACCAATTCTCATACTTTGAGTTTCCATTACTTTAAAAATATCAGTACCTATCAAATGAATAAATGTGCAAAATATCAATTCCATAGGAAAGTAACACTGTCAGTTTATCAAAATATATTTCTTGAGCACCAATGCTACGATGATAAGTGAGATGGGGTAGTTTCCACTTTCATTGAGCATATATTTTGCTAAGAAGACAACATCATTCAAATCACTGTAAGAATATTGAGGGCTATCATAATAAAAGTCCAATGTAGTCAAAAACTAAAAGAAAGACATTGAGTTCAAAGTGAAGACTTTAAAAGATTATTAGCAATGAATTCAATGAAATATGTTTGTGTTAAATTTCTACTGAAGAATGCCAAGTGGTCATTTGGCCCATTGCGGATCACGTTCTTAAGAAGAGACCATTGGATTGGAATCATAAATTAAGAGAGTCATCAGCATTAAAATATAAGGCATGGAAACAAATGATATTACTAAAAGGAGTATACATGGAAAGAGAGCTATGGACAAGAACTTAAAAATATA
Source organism: Galagoides demidoff (assembly GCA_963574575.1). Taxonomy (NCBI): domain Eukaryota; kingdom Metazoa; phylum Chordata; class Mammalia; order Primates; family Galagidae; genus Galagoides; species Galagoides demidoff. Next base: position 50,057 of record CAUYQV010090757.1, on the reverse strand, counting down.
TGCACATAATAAAAATGTGAAGGGTTATTAGAAGGCGGGTCAGATATTCATACTTTCTACTCTGATGGTGCAGACACGGCACATTTCTTTCCAAATTCTACAGTCACTTTATTTCTATCACTGATCTCTCCTTCATCTTTAAATCCAACAGAAGTTTTTGTTGCAAATAATCTGCCTCCGTTTTGTCTGTTCAGAGCCACTGGGAGTAATGTCCACAGCCCATGAAATAGCCTAGAAGGCTCCATATGATTTTGTGCTTGTACCCTGTTACTTTTTGATCTCATCTTCTTGTCTTCATTTTTTCTCTTTCAACTGAACTGCTGTCCTTGCTGTTCCATGACAATACCAGGCTCACTCTGGTGAGAGTTTCGCACTGGCTGTTCCTAACAGCCTAAAATGCAGTAAACCTTTCAGATTTGCACACAGCTAAATCTCTCTTCTCAATCATTTTCAAACTTGGTTGTCACTTATGTAAATTTATAATAATCCCAACTTCCCTAAACTGCTTTATTTGTTCATTTCCCTTACAAGGATCATTCAATAATTATTCCTAACAAATGATTTTTGATAAATTAATAAATGGATGAATGAATAGATGGATGTGTAAAGAACTTCTTTATTTCAAAGTTAAGCAACTTAAAAGTATACATCTTGTGAATATTACCGTGTAGTAAATATTATTTCTGGATAATGTACTCATACAACTTACCAAAGTGCTAACACACTATTAAAGTAATTTAAAGCAGACTCTGTGAGAAAGAAGCTATAACTTTATTTTTTTTTACATATGCATGTATTTATTAGGTTTCCACTTTTTGCCTCCACAAAATTGAAGGCTTCACATTTAATAGCAATAACAATGTTTAAGAAAAGGACCAGAAACAAAAACCTCGTAAAGAATGAATGAAGATAAATATATTCAGAAAAGAAATAAGACGATTGCTGCATTGAAATATTAAGCAATAATAATAATAATGCAAAGAAAGTAACATTCACATTGTCAAATAAGAGTATGTCTATTATAGATTGCTTTGACTCTGAGGTTCAGTATGGAGTCATCAGTTAACTTATTATTCTTTTTTCCAAAGTCACAAATAATAGACAACTAATATTTATAAATAAAAGTAAAAGATAATTTAAAAAAACAGATCATGCCAAATCTTATAGACAATATAAAAAGAAGAAATACTTCAAAATCATTCTATTTAATCTGGATACACCTGATGCAGTATCCTAAACAACATATTAACAAGTTGAATTAAAAATTAATGTTTAAGTAATGCACTTTGGTCAAAATTAAATCCAATTTATGTGAGAATTAGTCACTATTTTCTTTTCTTTTCTTCTTTCTTCTTTTTCTTTCCCTCACCCCCGCTTCTTCTCTGTCTGCTCTCTCCTTCCCCATGCCTCACCATGTCATTAATTGTCATTAATTGTCCTCATATCAAAATTGAATACATAGGATTCATACTTCTCCATTCCTGTGATGCTTCATTAAGAATAATGTGTTCCACCTCCATCCAGGTTAGTATAAATGCTGTAAAATCTCCATTTTTTTAAAAATGGATGAATAATATTCCATGGTATACGTATACCACAGCTTACCAATCCATTCTTGGGTTGAAGGACATTTAGGCTGTTTCCACATTTTAGCTATTGTAAATTGGGCAGCAATAAACAGCCAAGTACAAGTATCTTTATAATAAAAGTTTTTTTTTTTTTGGATTGTTGTTTTTTTCTTGTGGATTAAAGTTCTGTATAGATCCTGGTTATTAAGTTTTTGTCTGATTCAAAATATGCAAATATCCTTTCCCATTGGGGGGGTTGTCTATTTGCTCTAGGAGTTTATTTATTTATTTATTTGCAGTTTTGGCCAGGGCCAGGCTTGAACCTACCACCCCAGGTATATGGTGCCAGCACCCTACTCCTTGATCCAAAGGCACTACCAGGTTGTCTATTTGCTTTGGTTGCTGTCTCCTTGGCTGTACAGAAGCTTTTCAGTTCAATTAAATCCCATTTGTTTATTATTGCTGTTGTTGCTATTGCCAAGGCAGTCTTCCTCATAAGTCTTTCCCCAGGTTGATATTGTCCAGTGTTTTTCCTATTCTTCCTTTGAATGGAAAGTTCTATGCACTTAAGTATCCAATCTAGGATTTCCTATTCCTTTGAAGAATAGGAAAAACACTGTTTTTCAAAGCCTACGTTCAAAAAAACAGAAAGGGAGCCCATCAACAAACTCATAAGCCATCTGATGGAACTGGAAAAAGAAGAACAATCTAAGCCTAAACCCAGCAGAAGAAAAGAAATATCCAAAATTAAATCAGAGATTAATGAAATCAAAAACAAAAGAATCATTTAGAAAACTAATGAAACAACGAGTTGGTTTTTTGAAAAAAATAAATAAAATAAACCTTTGGCCAGACTAACTAGAAATAAAAAGTAAAATCTCTGGTAACCTCAATCAGAAATGATAAAGGGGAAATAACAACTTATGCCATAGAGATACAAGAGATCATCTCTGAATACTTCCAGAAATATGCCCAGAAATTTGACAATGTGAAGGAAATGGATCAATATTTGGAATCACACCCTCTCCCTTGACTTAGCCCAGATGAAATAAATCTCCTGAACAGACCAATTTCAAGCACTAAGATCAAAGAAACAATAAAAAATCTCCTAACAAAATTGCTCTGGTCCAGATAGCTTCAGAATTCTATCAAACCTTCAGAGAAGAGCTTGTTCCTATACTGGAGAAAGAGGTTAAATCTTTGAATCTGCTGCCTGAATGACCTGGGTTAGATGTGTATAGTCAGTGGTCATGGAAAGGAACAAGATTTAAAATGCGAGCTCACTGTATCTTATTGCACTGCTGCTCCTGATTCAAAAAGCTGTTTCAGAAGTCTTAGAAAATGACTTCTCAAGGGTTACTTTCGAAGTAAAAACCAAAGAGCATGTGCTGATATATCAAAATTTCTATCCTAGAATTTGTCACATTTCCTAAATAGAAATCTCTTGCTTTACCTTTGGTATGAAATGAGTGACTAAATGGACATGAGCTATTAAAAAGGTATTAATTCATTCAAATTATTATAATAAACAGTAGAATAAATAGTCCTAAGTAAAAGGACATTATCAACATCTGTAAGAGAAATATTAAATAAAAAACCATGTCTAGTCCCATGTTAAATATACACCGTGAGGCTAGCAACCACCAGTTTTAAAAAAAGAAAGTGCTATGCATTTAAGTATCCAATCCAGGATTTCTAATGACAGGTTATTTTAAATCTTCAAATCAACAAGATGAATTTTTGAACATAATTAAATTCTAACTTAGATATTATTTTTATATCATATTTAGCTAAGAAATATACAATGAATATGGGAAAATAATGCTTGTTTTCTTTCTATCCATACTTAGTACTAAAATAAGAGTTATCTACTTATGAAACCAATCCCTATTTTCTGTGGGTTCAATTCTATAGTTAAGGTTACTTTTAACTGTAAAGACAAAGTCTTTGCTGGAGTGGAAAGACACTAAAAACTATACAATTAGTTCCTTTTCACTTGGAGAGTTAGGAACCATAACTCTTATTCTAATGAAATCTCCATTTTAAATAATTTGATAAATTCCTATAGCCTTATCTAGAGAAGCACCACTGTGTTCTATTAAAATTTAATTGCATAAGTATATAAGAAGCAGTTTTTAAATCCTTGATGTAAATTAGCCGAGTAAAACGTGAGAGAGAAACATGCAATTTGGCCATAAAAACAAATACAACAGTGAATTACACACACCTAGGGTGAGAACCCAAACACTAAATAACTCATGCAACACAGCCCGATGGGACATTTAATTTCAATGTGCTTATTGAAAAGCTCACCAGCTGAGAAGTCCCTGTTAAGAAAAGAGCGGGACTCGAATTAAACGGTGCCTCTTACAGTAACTAATTGTGGTTTCAGTTACTTCCAAATTGGAGATATATTTCAAAGATGATGATATTATTTCAAAAGATGAAATAAAATGTTAGTGTCTAAGAATGAAAATAATTCTGGTCTCAGACAGATGCTGCATGATTCTAGTAAGGCCAATTACTATGAATGATCTCTTTACATTTGCTTTGTACACAGAGAAATAGTGTTATAAGTGTATTCTATGCATCTAGACCACACAGCTTTTTCACAAAAGAGATTCTTTTTGTGATATGCAGCAAAAAAGAAGACAATGAATCTGGGTGAAAGAACAGATCAGCATTACTTTAAAAAAGCCTTTAAGTTCATACATTTCCTATATTCCTTTTATTAGGCAATGAGAACATAAAAGACAGTACATTTCACTTAACTCACAAAGATCTTTAGGAAAGAGTCTCTATAACCTTCCTTAGTAGTGAACGTTTAAAAGGCTACTGCTTAGGAAATTCCCTTAATCTTTAATGCAGTAGTTTATGATCCTTAAAGGTAAAACGATGCAAAAGCTTGTCAACCTTTTCTGCACAATTCTTGAGCAGCAAGGTTGTATAAGGAAAAGTCACATTTTAGAACAACATAAAAGAGGGATGAATACTTTTCTGAGATTATTAACTACATAGGGAAGCTACAAACTTCTCAGAGCCTTGTGTTATTTTGAAAAGCTGCATTAACACCTGCATTGTAGAGATGTAGAGAACTTCTAATTCGAGCATGTCTCACACGGCGCCTAGCAAAGAGTCCTAACAGAAATTAGTTTTTCCCCTATATAATGACATTAAAATTTTATTGCTGGATTTCTAAATAAAATTTCAGGTCATCTAGAGACTCTGAAGGCATATGTTAATTAAAGTAGGAAACACTTAAATGATGCCCTGGGGAAAATTAATTGGGCTGAATTTAAAAGTATCCTTACTTCTGCGTGTACTAGAAGCTAGAATGTAGGACGTATTTCTGGTACTAGCCTCAGAACACAAGCCTATTGCTCTGTCCTTCTGCTGTGTTTCTGAGTTCAGAGTCTTTAGTTGTGTTAAAGAGTCTAGGATGACCAGATAACAAATAAAAGATGAAACAGTAGAACTTCTGTAAGTTGACCACCCAGGAGACTGTAACAAACTGGTCAACATATAGAGGTGGTCAACATAAGGAGCTAGGCCTACTGTACTGTGGTACATGTACTTGTGGTATATGTCTTGTCACTGGAAATTAGATCGACTTAAGGAGGGGTCAACGTAGGGAAGTGGCCAGCTAGGGAGCTTCGACTTTGTAACACTGGCACGGGCTACACTTCTGTGAGTCTCTAGGAGATATTCTGCATTTCCTACCAATGGTCATAGGGGATAATCCCCAAATAATATTACTCCAAACAATAGTGACATATACCTGTTTTGCTGGTAAAAATGACAGGTAAGTTTGTCAGAAGCCAAAGGCTACCCTAAACTTCTTAAGCATGTACTAAAATCTGGTGTCTGTTCTCTCTGGCCTTCAGTGCAATATGTTCCATAGCTGATGAATCACAAGTGTAAAATCTGATCACCTGTAAAAATCTTCTAGAAGATGACAACTATCTCACAATCAATGGGACTTATTTTATATACTGTGCAAATACGCATATTACCATTTTTAAAAGTTTATAAGGACTAGATAAATATTCCACTCACCCTGGCAACAATGAAAAAACCTGAGGCTTTTAATCTGTAAAAGGGCTACAATAACTCAGGAACTAAGATGTATCAAAAAATCAATAATGTGAATTTTTTTAATGTTCCTCAACCACAAAATATCGCCTTTTCCCAGTATCTTTTTGTTATAAAGAGTCTAGTATAAACTGATACAAGTTGTTCCTGTGGAAGATAAATAGGAAAATGTTGCAGATATTCTGAAATGATTAAGATATTTTTATAGTTACTATCTCCATAATTTATATAAAATTATTTTTTTGGATATAATCAAAGACTTTCAAAATTTTTTGTTCAGTCCTCTCTTAAAGAATTTATAAACAGATTTCCTGCTACTAAGAGCTGAACATATTGGAACAGGATGAAGAGTTATCTTTTGAATTAATGTTGTTCTAGCAGTGTAATTATTGTCAATATATGAAGATCTGTAAATGCTGGAAAATAAGCTTTGAAGATGTCATTGTATACTATATTAAAAATTCAAATATAAAAATTATCCAAAGTGTAAACTCTATTCAATTTTTGTAATTGCTTGATTATGATTATTACGGAATAAATTTTTGTAAGAACAGATTTGTGTTATGCCTTAAGTTCATACAACAGAACTGAGTCACTGCTGTTACCACTCGCCACTCTGAGCCTTCAGGATACATTAAAAAATCTCAAATGATGAAGACAGATTAACAGAGGCCAACACTAAATTTATACATGAAAGAAAGATCCTTAAGATGGAACTCATCTAAGAATCTACTAACATTATTGCTTAATGTGATTCATCCATTTATTCATTCAACCTTTGTTAGCCACATACTGTGTTCCAGATACCAAAAGAGGTTTTCTGTCCTGATGGAATTTAGCAAAACAAAGGAAATAAAAACAGACTTTGAACAGATATTAATGATTAATGGTCCAGTGAGTATTAGAGAAAAGAACAGAGATCTATGTAACCATATGATACAGTAGGAAGAGTAGTCTGAAAATTAGGGAAGGCTTTGGAAAATGGTACCTCACCTGAAGAACCATGATGGATCTTTGCCACTCATGTTTTACTCAGTAAAACAGTATCATCTACTACAAAAAACTTAATTACCAGAAGGATCGTATCTAAAATTCAAGCATCCCTCTATTTTCCTACTCACTAACCCCGTATGACTGCCCTAAGCTTCCAGTACTTGGAGAACACTCAAAAAGACTCACTGTTCTTTGCTAGAGCAGCTACAAGGAGAAAATGGAAGAACCCAGTTTATTTCAAATAGCTGTCTCATTTCAGTTCATGAGTAAGAAGCTATAGAGTAACAAGCCTCACGTATGTCCTTTCCCCATAGATAGGAGAATTACTTATGACAGCCTCAATGTTGCCCCTTTCTGGCCAAGTAGTTGAGTTTTGTCCTATATTTGTGAAGTGATCGTAGAACCTGTAGAGCCAATTGAACATTTCCCAAAATTGATTTCAATATCTGAAAGTCTATGTTTGAAAGCTTATTGGTGTTGTTAGTACACTATCAACTATTTGGCTTTTCAATTTTTAAACCAGCAGAAGTTCTATGATGAGTGTATTTACAAAATTGATGGATTCAGAGATAGCACTATTAAGACATGCAAAATGACTCAATACAATTCAGTTTACCAGACTCTGTTGAGCTGCCTCTATGTACACAGCACTACTAGTATTAGAGGAAATTTAAAGATAAAGAAAACATGGTTCTTAACTGAAAGAATTTTCTTGATTAAAATCTTTGGCTTCTATAAGTTTCTAGTATACTGATGGAGGTGCAACCACTGGTGTCTTCAAGGAGCAGATATTTCTGCATTAATTTTGTAAAGCCCCTCATGATCTATTGATTACCTTACCTTTCTTATTTCTTTTCATCTATTTACTTTGCATTTAATTTTCTCTTTTCTTTTAGCTTTGTAAAATGAAAATTAATGTTATTGGTTTGTAACCCTTCTTCTTGGGTATACAAAGACAAAAAATTCCATCTAATTATTGTGTTAGCTCCATTTGACAAATTTCATGTTGTATTTTCTTTTTTTAATTCTAAATTTTGCCATTGCCCTTTTATATTTCATCATTTAGTTGTAAGCTATTTAGAAGAGCATTTTAGTGAGTCATATGTATGGTTTAAATATTTTATATCCCTAGGAAGTCTCCATCTCATCCTATAAACCTCAAAAGAGGAGTGTTGAAATTTCGTAGAGTTGTGGGTTTGCCTATTTCTCCTTTTTAGTTAGGTCAACTTTTGCTTTATGTACTTTGAAGCTCTGCTGTGGGATACATACATCTTTTAGGCTTTTAATGCCTAAAAATTGATGAATTGATCCCTTTATCATCAAGAAATGATTATCTTTATTCCTGGTAATATTCCTTTTTCTAATATCAACTTTGATGTTATTTAGCCCATGCTAGCTTTCTTAAAATTAGTATTTGTATGGAATACAGTTCCCCATTCTTCTTTCAGTTGTGTCTTTATTTGTATTTTGTTTTTCTTGTTATTGTTGTTATCTGTGGCATACAGTTCACTTTTTCTTTATAATCCAATTCATACTCTCTTAATTGGCATATTCAGACCACTTATATAGTGTGATTATTGAGGTTGATTTGTTCTTTGCTTCTTAATAATTTCACCAGGTTTTTATTACTTTTTCCTCTTCTCTAAAATACTTTATATAATTTTTGAATCCATATTATACACACTCTTGACTTATTAGTTATGCCTTTGTATTTTTATTCCTTAAAGTTTTCTCTAGAGTTTGCGATTTTATTTTTAATTATCATAGTCTACCTTTCATTCTATTATTCTAATTTATTTATAGTATAAGAACTTTATAATATTATGTTTCCATATCCCTTTTTCCTTTTTTTTTTTTTTTTTGTGTGTGTGTGTGCCTATGTTTTGTTTTGGCATGTATTAGAAATCCCACAATAGGTTTTTGTTATTTTTTGCTGTACATGGTCAAATGCCATTAAACAAAATTAACAAATGAGACAAATTTTTAAAAAATAATTAGCTACTGGCAAGACTCTTAATTTTTAGCAGACCTGTGGAATTATTTTATTTCTCTCACACCTTTATATCCTGGGGGGAAAAAAACTTCATATTAATGTACATAGTTACCATTCAATAAAAAAAATTTAAAAAAAACTTCATGTTTACCTTACTTGAAAGAATTTTGATGGCATATTGACGGATTTTCCTTTCTTATTATTCAATGTTTTAAAGTTGTCATCATGTTGTTTTCTGAATTTCAGTTCATGACAAGTCTATGATAAATATCTTTGTATCTATGTGAGAATAATGGCTTTTTATCTGTCTTATTTTAAGATTTTTTTTCTGTTTTTCACAAATTTTCAGAAATTTGACCATGATGTATTTAGTATAGTTTTTCTTATGTTTATTCTGCTTACAGCTCATTAAATCTCTTGATTTTATGAACTTGTAACTTAGTCAAATTGGAAAATTTTCAACCTCGATTTTTCAAATATTTTTTCTTTTTCCTCCGAGACTCCAAGTATTCATATGTTAAGTGCTTCATATACACACACAGATGAGTCTTATTTTCTGTACTTCATTTTGTATAATCATTTTGCTGTCTCTTCAAGTTCACTGATGTTTTATTTTTCCATGTTTAATCAGCTATTAAATCAATCCAATGAAATTTTTACTTTAGAAACATTTTTAACAGTAAAAGTTTATTTTGGTTCCTTTTTTTGATGTTAACATATCAAGCATATTTTAATTGTTCTTCTCATGTATTCATCTACTAATTCTATCACCTCTGCAATTTCTATTTTTATTGACTAATTTTTCTCCTACTTATAGATCAGTGTCACTCTTTGGTACAACCTAATACCTTTTTAATGGATTTCAAACTTTATAAATTTATTATATATGGTTAAGTATTACAAATTAGTGTATTTTTAATGAGTATTGGAGTTTCTTTTGCCAGGCAAAAGTAAGTTAAAATTATGAACAAGTTTAATCCTTATAAATCTTAACTTTCAACTTTTAAAAGTTGGGTGGGTCTACTCTTTAGCCACAGAATGATACTCTGGACTCTGTATTGATTGCCTAGGTTTTCAATGAAATCTTGTCATTCTAATTTACAGAAACTCAAGCAATTAACCCTGAGTGAGGCTTAGACATTTTTCACCTTACTGTTCCCTGATAATTGTTTTCTCCCCAGCTACATGAAGTTTTGCCAATGCATATACACTTTGATATATAGTCAAAGACACAAGAAAGATGCTATGCAGATTTCTGGAGCTCCTTCTCTGTTTATCTCCCTTCTTTCCAATATTCTACCCACAAATTATAGGACCTAGGTCTCCCCAGACTTTAATATCAATTCCTCCAACTCAGGCCGACTCCTAGGCTGTCAGGATTTCTTTCCTAATGAGATTATGAGATTCACCCCATTTGTTTCCTTTTTCTCAAGGATCACAGTCCCAAGTTGCCTTGGGTCTAATTTCTAAAAGCGCTTAGTTGTTTCCCATATTTTTTCCATTTTTTCTTATCGATTTTAGTGGAGGGGGGAAAAAAATGTGGATCTTGTTACAGCCCAAAGTGTTAAAGTCATCTTATTTTATTATTTTAAGATAAAAATTTCTGTTTATGTTGAAATATTACTAGCCTTTAAAAAAGAATGTTTAAGTCTTCCTAGTAATTAACAAAAATAAGCAAAAACAGAATTTACTATAATTTTTAAAAAATTCTATATTAAGGAAAAAGTATGCATGCTAGGAAGAGAAAACTATGAACAAATTACACTATATCAATATCAAAAGCAATAAAAAACATAAACATTATGAAAATTTAAAGTATCAATGCTGAATAACCCTGCGTGATTTGCATGTGCATGTGTGTGGTGAGGGTAGGGGGGGAAGTGGTCTATGTGTGTGGGTGTGTAAGTTTGCACAGAGAAATAAAGACTAGAAAAAAATACTATGAAACACTAAATGAGATTCTGCCTTTCCCATACAAAGTTATTGAATATTACTGTCAAGGTCCTTTGATGTTCTTCACAGACTGCTGAGCTGGAAGACTTTCCAGGAGATCAGTTTCAGGTTTTTATTTGTATTTCCAAGCATAACTGAATAAAATGGAGTGCATTAAACTGGGCTATTAAACAGTTCTGTTTCACTCCTTTGTTGATAAAAATCAACGTAGGCACTCTCACCAAAGTGAACCAACCAAGCACATACTTATGGTTATATCTTAATTTTATAACAGAGTTGGAAAAAAACACGTTTACTTAGAAAATGCAAACTCACAGACTGATTACGTTTGTGCTTGGTGATTCTCAATTTCTATTACACCTGTAGATCTTTCACCATACGCTGTCTTAGGTTTTTGCCTGAATCTTTATCCCCAACAAGAGTTTAAATTTTTTAAAGTAGTATAAGTCAATCCAATAACTTTAATTCTAGCCCTAGGTTTGATACTTTTGATAGTTACTTAGGACATGATTTTAATTATGGTAATCTCTCTAGATCTCAGTTTTTTTCAGATTTATATTATGCATATATTTTGTCCTTAATTTCATTTGATTCTTATTGTTTAATGTCTTATACGGGATTTGGTATTAGACTATTAGAATAGTTTCAGGACAGTAAAAATTATTAGCAGAATGTTCCTAGTTTCTTTTTAGAAGTCTAGCATATCTCACATACAAACACCTGATACGTACATACACATGAGATTTATTTATATATATATAATTTTATGTATACAGAATTAAGAGTACATGAAAATAGTGAATAAAGGTAAATAAAGCTGATATACCTGAATATCATAAAACAATTCTTTAGTAAATTAATATGAAAAAATATTTTGGGGTAAAAAGAATTCTGGGTATATAAATGTCAGTGCCCACATATATTAATTTTAATATGTGATTATAAATAAAAATCAAAAAGCAATAGTACTTCAAGTGAAAAAGCAATCTACATGTTTCTGAAAACGTAATCACTGAAATATAGAAATTATTTGAAAAAGAATGTACATTACTGAATATTATCTTATTTACTATTTTATCTAAAGATAAAATAATTAAAATTCTCAATGCTAGCACAAGAATTGATAAAAATAGAGAACAGAAGAGATAATGCAGGAAAATCTACAAATATGGCTTTGTCTTTATTTTTTAAATTTCAAAATATTAAGCCCAAAAGTATTATTATACCTCAATAGCAACATATAACCCAATTTTCAAAAAGGGTAAAGAACTTGAGTAGGTCTTTCTACAAAGATGACATAAAAATGGCCAACAAGTACATAAAAATGTGTTAACATCACTAATCATCAAGGAAATGAAAATCAAAACCACTATAAGCTACCACTTCACACCTATTAGGGTAACTATTATCAAAAAGATAGGAGATAGGCTGGATACAGTGGGTGATTCCTATAATCCTCTGGAGAGGCTGAGGCAGGAGGGTTGCTTGAGCTAAGGAATTAGAGAGCAGCCTGAGAAATAGGGAGAACCCGTCTCTTCTAAAAAAAAAAAAAAGAAAGAAAAATTTAGTCAGATGTTCTGGTGTGCACCTGTGGTCCCAGCAACTTGGGAGGCTAAGACAGAGGGATTGCTTGAGCCCAGGGCCCAGAAGTTTGAGGTTGCTGTGAGCTAGCCAGGTGCCATGGGACTCTAGCCTGGGGCAAGAGGGTAAGATGCTGTCAAAAAAAAAAAAAAAAATATATATATATATATATATTAAAAACAAGAAGAAGAAGAAGAAAGAAAAGGACAAAAAGAACAAGAGATAGTAAGTGTTGGCAAGGGTGTAGAGAAAGGAAATGCTTGTCCACTGTTGGTGGGAATGTAGGTTGGAGCAGCCATTATAAAAAACAGCATGGAGGTTCCTAAAGAAATTAAAAATAGAACTGCCATACGACCCCACCATCCCTCTTCTGGTATATAGCCAAAGGGCAAGAAATCACCACTTCGTAAAGATAGCTATACTTTCATGATCATTGCAATATTATTCACAATAGTCAAGATATGAAAACTACCAAAATTTCCATAAAAGAATGAATAGATAAAAAAAAATGTGGTTTCTATATGTATGTGTGTGTACGTGCACACACAGTGGAATGTTATTTTTCACAACACGGATAGACCTGGAGGACATTATGCTAAGTGAGATAATAGAGATAATACAGACAGAAAGAAAAATATTGAATTATCTCACTTATATGTGCAAAGTGGTTTTTTTATTTGTTTGTTTTTTAAGAGACAGAAGACAGGGTCTTGCTCTATTGCCCAGGCTAAAGTACCGTGGCACAATCATAGCTCACAATTGTCTTGAACTCTGTGATCATGTGATTCTATCACCTCAGCCTCCCAAGTTGCTAGGGCTTTAGACACATTCTATCACACTTGGCTAATTGCTTATTTTTGTAGAAATGGAATCTTGCTGTGTTGTCCAGGCTGGTCTTAAACACCTGGCCTCAGCAATCCTCTCACCTCAAGCTCCCAAAGTGCTGAGATTATAAGCATGAGCCATTGTGTCCACATATGTGGGCAATTTAAAAAAAATAAAATATACAGAGATAGAAAATGAAATGGTGATTACCAGGGTTGGGGTAGAGGAAAGAAAATGGGAAGATGGGGTGAAAGGATACAAAGTTCCAAATATGTAGAATAAATAAGTCTGAAGATCAAATGTATAACAGGAGAACTATAGTTAATAATAGTGTATTGTATTCAGGATTTTTGCTAAATCAGTGTATTATTGCTGCTCTTGCTACAGAGGGGGTAAATGAACAACTTTGTGAGATGAAGATCTGTTCATTTGCTTCACTATAGTAACTGTTTACTATGTATAGAATATCATATTGTGTATGTAAATGTGCATAGTAAAATTTATTTAAAAAAATAAAACAAATGCCATTAGAAAAATAGTCAAAGAACATCACAAGGCAATCACAAAAGACAAAATACAAATGGTTAACAGATATAACAAATCTGCAGTCTTTTTAGTGAAAAAGACATAGAAATTTTGCCAAACTGCTAAATATTAAAAGTACTATCATCCATTGTTTGAAATAAACACTTTTATCTGTACTTTTATATTTCGTTGTTGGAGATGTTAGTTATATAACCTTCTGCAGAAAATGTGGTGATATATACTTAAAACCTTAGAAAAGCTCATATTTCTCCATGTAGTCATTGTGAAGATTCATTAGGAGATGGTGTTTTATAATTCATTCCAAAGGCAGGGTGGTGGGAATAATAGTCTGGGGATAGGCAGTAAGGAGATGCATTGTGTGTAAAGAATTTACAACATAAAACCAATTTATAATCACTCACACTTTCACATGAGAAATGAATCACAAGTATAGCCCAGAAGGAGGGAAGGGATGGGAGATAGGAAGGAAGGGGGGGGTGGTTCGATACAGGGAGGGTTAATGGTGGGACCACACCTATGAAGCATATTGCAAGGGTACAAGTCAAATCTATCAAGTATTGAATACAAATGTCTTCACACTGTGATTAAGTAAATGAGGTGAAAGCTATGTTAATTAGTAGGATATAAGCACTCCAATTTGTACAAATAATCAACACATTGAATCCCACAAAGGCATAAACGTATTCATGATCTATGTATATATGACTTAATAAAAAAAAGAATTTACAACAATAATAAAGCTGACAAATAGTCAGTCTGGTTTTTATTATCAGCATGCACAGACAATTTTAAAGAAAATCATTGATTTAAATGCCCCTCCTTACCAGGTTCAATAGCTTCTGTTGCCTAATTTTAAAATTCTACTGATTTAAGGAAATAAGAACAGAATGCTCAAACATATTTGATGATTCATACTCATCACCGTATTCATTTTAATATTAAAAAAATAACCATACTAAATGCTTAATAAGTTTAGCAAAATAAAGCATTCAACACTCTTACTTCATGACCATTAAAATTGGTAATGCTCTCCTGTACTTCTTAACCCATGAGGTACTATTAAATCAAATGAAATACAGAAGAGTATACTCATAATCTGTTTGTACATGTGTATACAGTACTGAGGGTGCCAAAAATGTATACACCTTATAAGAAAGGAAAATAAGTGTATTAACATTGTAATACTCAGTATACACTGATAACATTTGTTATTTATATATTGTATTTTATATCTCTTATAATTGTTGAAGTAAAATGTAACTTGAGTATTACAATTTTAATTCAGTTTTTTTTTCTTAAAAGGTATATACATTTCTTGGTACACTCTTTACATTATATAATGTTCAATGAAAATTCATTGAATGATAATTTTAGGTATAACTGATTTTAAGTACATTTTTATTATAGAGTAAAATAAAGTTAAATGGGATCTATGACATCAGCTTCTCCCGGTACGTACACACACACAATTACTAGAGTAGTTGTTCTCAAACTTAATTGTTGGTAGGGGAAGGGAGGTACCAGGTATCAGTATTTTTAAGAATTTCCTGAAAGTTCAGCTAAGTTTAAAAATAATCAACTCAATTCTTCCAGACCTGAAGCAACACCAACCACTAGGAGCAGTGTAAAAATGCAGAATCCTGGGCTCTACCCCAGACCACAATCAGCATTTTAACAAAATTCTAGGGTGATTTTATTAAAGCTCAAAAGGGCTACATGGAATGCCTCTGCTTCCATCTTTCCAATATAAGATTTCAATGGAAGAACGGGTTGAAGTCTGAGAAACACTGGGTTGTCCTTTACTATCTGCAAATTCTGTAACTCATTCATTTTACCTTTATTTCATCTAGAAATAAGCACAGGTCATTTTACTAATCCATATTCAATAAGAAAATAAAGCAATTAGAGATTCACTGGAAACAAGTTGAGAAGGTAATGCCTCTTCTTGCTCTGGGAAAAAAGAAATTGCATCATTATTCTTTCTCTTTTGTCTAACAGGAAAAAAAAAAAGAATTCAGACTTTATGCCCAATGTGAAATTACTTGATTGTCGTTTTCCAAAGACATTTTAGCTGAATAACTTCATAAGCTGAATTTTAATAGATTTACTAAATCTCTAAAGAAATTGAGTGACAGATCTCTTGTCCAGATCAGAAGAACATGTAAGTCACTCATATATGTCATACCAATCCCAGCTGTTATTTAAATAAACTTAATGAAAGGAGAAAAAAAATCACTGAAGCTTGGGGAGGGGTATTAAAATGAGACAAACTTTTAAATTGAAAAACCAATTGCCAAGCAAAGTATTTTGTGTAGGGACTAAATTTACATAATGGAAATCCTAGGCAACCTCAATCAATGCAAATAACCCAATGCAATAACAACTTTATTAAGATAACAGCAATATACATACAGAAAAGAAAGGCGTTTATCTCATCCCTGAAATGGTATTCTAATAGAAACCAGTATTATAAACTCTTCAGTAATAGAACAAAATTGGCTGATAAACATCGTTTCTTGTGTTATGTATTTTAATGCAAACTCAGTTTCTTAGCAGTTTCTGTTATAAACATTGGCCCCTTTCTACATGCTGGACAAAAGTTTAAATAGAATTTTGTACCAGAAATTTTGATTAATGCTTCAGAGTTTTTAAAGATGTTTTTCTTTTCTTATTCATTGGACTGTCATCACAACTCTATTATGGATTGTTATCTGCATTAAGACAGAGAGACTAGAAGGTAATGGAGTTCTTTAATATCCAAGAGCACATATTAGCAAATGTTAAACTTAGTTCTTCCACTTCTAGTTTCTCCCATAGCACAATTTTGTTTAATTTTTTTTCTTTAGTACATATTTTGTTCAGTTTTGACAGTACACACACACACGCACGCACACACACATTTTTTGTGTAATCATGACCAAAATCCAAGTCACAAGTCACATGGTTTTAAATAAACACATTCATATACGTTGATTTTTTCAGATTTTGATGTCACCTGCCCATCTTTAGGCCACTAAATACAGACGAGTAGAGTCTTCTTTGGTCCCCATTATTTTGAACGTCAGGACTAACTTCTACTTTTTATGAAGACAATTGTTAGTCATCATTGCATAAAGGTAGAAGAAAATGTAGGGCTAGTCTCTGAAAGCTTAAACGAGAACTGAGTACATCTTCCCAGTCATCAGATTAGAAGTGTCCCACTAATTCTCAAGAATTACCACATGCTTGTGACTCTTGTCTTTATTCTGCTGTGTGAGATAGTGTTCAAGAGTGGGGCTGAGCTGAGAAAATCTTGGTTTTATTTCTCATTCACCACTTGTGTGATTTTAGGAAAATTATATAACTAAACCGGGCCTTTATTTGTACATTTATAAAATTGTTAGTCACTTTGAGAATGAGATGTTATAAGACACATTGAGACTATTTTATATGAACTAAGTTGCTGTCTAAATTAAGCTATTACTTTCATATCTCAGTATACAGTCAGCGCAATGCTACATGAACTTAAGTATAGGTTCACGTTCTGTTTTATGTACTAGGGATGTTCTTCTCATGACCAAAGGCTTTCAAGACAAGTGAGGAAATTTAGCACTTTCCTTATATTCAGTTGTTTATATGGGATAATATGGCAAGACGCATTCATTGGCAAAGAAATTGCCAAAGCAGATTGCAATATTCATTTAGAAGCTTTAGAAGCAAAATATATAAATAAATTAGATATGACATGCCCAACCAGAAATTTCCAATTCCATTTGAGATAATAATATCAACTGTGGTTCATATTTGTGTTTATAAACCCCTTATACAAATTTTATATCAATTAATTCTCCTAAAACCATATGGGAAAATTATTTTCTTCTTTTTACCAATAAGGATATTGAAGTATCAGAAAAATAACAGAGGCGAGTCTCAGAACACTCTCCAGCTTCTCTCTTGATAAAAATTAGATTTCTGAAGAAATTCTGAAAAAAGATGCAATTAGCTAGCTTTCATTTGAGACCCAGAAATGAAGTTGCATTAAGCAGAGTCTTCTATAAGGCTTAACATGCCACCAATTGTAGAGATATTTGCATCTTTTAAAGGGGACAATAGGTAGGCCGTGCCTTTGCAAGCTGTAGGCCCTTACCCCAGTTCTTGCCTTATACTCCTTTTATTGATTTGTAAATGGCAGTTTCACCTTTCACCTATAACCTTTGCCCCACTGTGCAAATATAGAGCTACATATGTGATTGTAAATCCCAGGAGGAAGAAGTGATGCTTGTCTTTTATAAAAAATCATTTTATTTTTATTTTATATATTTAATAAAGTCACATACCAGTGGGGGAAGGCCCAGGATGGTTTGTTTTCGCATGTCCTTGACCCTCCCCCATTGGTTTTCAACTATTTTAAGTACATTATGATGTTTTACTATCTTTACCTATAGTCAAATAGTTATTATAGTCAGTAATTAACATATCCATTATGTCATATACTTACCCTTTGTGTATTTGTGTGTGGTCAGCACCAACAACCTACTCTTTAGCTGAAATTCCCAAGTCCAATACAATATCATTGGCTACAGTCCTGATGTTGTACATTAGATCTCGAGTTCATTCACCTTCTCACCTGCAACTTTGCATCCCTTGATTTACATCTCCCCATTCTTTACCCCCACCCCTCATAACTACCATTTTATTCTCTTTCTCTGCATGGTTACCAGTTTAATATAATTTTATTTTCAATTATTTATTTATTTCTTTGGGGGTTTTGTTGTTTGTTTGGGGTATATTTTATTTTTGTTTTGTTTTTGAGACAGAATCTTACTCTGTCACCCTGGGTAGAATGCCATGGGTCCCTGGGTTTGAGGGATTCTATTGCTTCAGCCTCCCAACTAGCTGGGACTACAGGTGCTTACCACCACACCTGGACAGTTTTTTCTATTTTTAGTAGAGATGGGGTCTCAGTCTTGGTCAGACTGGTCTCAAAGTCCTGAGCTCAAGCAATCAACCCGCCCCAGCCTCCCAGAGTGATAGAATTCTAGGCGTGAGCCACTGTGCCTAGCCTTTTGTATTATTTTAGATTTCACATATAAGTAAGATCATGTAGTACTTTTATTTCTGAGTTTGGCTTATTTCTCTTTGATTCTCATCTTCAATCGTCTTTGCAGATACAAAGCAGTTACAAAGCACAGGTTTAAAAGTATTCGTTGAATGACTAAGTTAATAAACTGAATGGACAAGGTAAATACCTTCTCATCTTTTCAAGGCTCCATAAGGTCTTTCTCAAAGAAAATATCTCCTCTTTCGTACTTGTGTTTATGTTAGTATCGTATATATCACAATTATGGTTGTATATATACATATATGTAATTTTTCCAAGACAGGTGATGAGTTCTCTAGAGGCCTTGAGGATAGAAATCATGTCTGGTTCACTTTTGTAGCATGGGGTCTCTCACAGTGCTTAGCATGTCACAGCCACTCAGAAGCAGAGGGAACGGAAGTTGTGAAAAAGATAAACCCTACTGACTTTATGGTTTCAATTGGTCTTACTTCAACAACAAACCCATTTACACACAGGAGGTAAGGATAGGTATCACTGAGGAAAATTGCTTAATCTGCTCAATATATTACAGATAATGTCCCAAATCTGCTGTTAGTCCTGGCCAACCTGCTGAGTTCCAGAATAATTCAAAGCCTCTGCTGCTTCTGCTTCTTAATTTATAAATATAGTCCACATATTAAAATACAGTTGCCCTTTCAGAACAAACCTAATGCTTCATGGTGATTTCAGGCTCTTTGGCAAGGCTAGATTTAAATCTAAAATAATTTAAAAAAAAACAAGTAAGATAATGCATTAATGTACACAGCAGGTGATCAAGTTTTAAAGCTCATTATCAAGAAGATATGATAATAGAGACAGGAAATAAGAATGGATTTTATTTTTTAAGTAATTTATATTTATGACTAATAGAATCTTGAGTTTTTATGAAAATAAGCTAGACGTAGTTAACCTTTAAAAGTCACATTAAAAAGAAAAATAAGGTTCTCATGACCTGTCTCTTGAGAAGTGTGTTGTCAACATAACAATTCCCTAAATGGATCATTGGTTCTCATCCAGGTGGTCAATTCCTAGTTTTGTGCTCTGTTAAATACAACTGATAAACATATACATGTTTTTTCCTTTTCTTTTTTGGAAATATATTTTAAATTTTGCTTTTAGAAACTGCCAATCTCTTACAGAGTTTAGCGAAGGAGAAAATATGTATGTCTAGCTTGTCCTTGCTTTCCAAATCTGAAGCATTAACATTATCCAAATAAAAAATGTTCTATTCAATATGCAAGGAAATCTGGGCTCATAATATAGAAAATAGGCCTGCAAAAAAAAAAAAATTAGGACTAGGAAGCTTTGAAGTCTTTAGATAAGAATCTCCTTGATAAGGAAAGAGTGGCTATCTTTACCTGCATTTAGCAGCTGAGCATATTATCAAAGCAAGAACACACTAGAAGGAAAGCCGTGCATATGATTTAGTGAGAAATATTTTAACATAAACATTACATTAATATCTTATTTGTATGTACCAGCTGATACCCTTTTTAGGTGTAACTAACTTTATTGGGAAGAATATTTCTAGAAAACTTTACGTCATTAGTTTGGGTTAACAGATTTTATATACCTAACTACATGTTAAAATATTAATAGAGGATATCAATAGATATCAATTACTCCTTTTAGTTTTACACTTATTAAAAACAGATAGAGAAAGTAACATTTACCTTTTAAATTGACTTCATTGAGAAATGATGTGCATATAATGAAATATCCTAATGTTTTAAATCTATAGTTCAATGGATTTTTATATCTAATAAATGTATGCAACCATGAAACAACTTCCTCTAAATCAAGATGCCAAATCTATGGATGTATAATATTTTTGCCCATTTGCCTGTTGATGAACATTTGGGTTGTTTTCATTTGGGGGCTATCATGATTATAGGAACGATGAACATTTACATATAAATCTTTCTGTGGACTGTTTCTTTTCTTCTGATTTTTCTACAATAAATACTCAACAGAGACAGTGTTGATTCAGAAGGAATATATTAAACTTTTTAAGAGTCTGCTAATCTTAAAAACATACATTTCATTTGATAATGTTCAAAGGTGTCAAAAAACAATAAAGATATATTCAACAGTTATTCATGCATTCAATAAATATAAGTGATCATCTATTTTGTGCCAGCACAAGTTTGGGCATTGGGTGTACAGCATTTAACAGGACACATTCCCTAACCAAAAGACCTGCACAGAATCTGGGAAACAACTCCCATTTTTGAATATATGTGGAGATATCATGCTGTTTGCAATGTAGTCAAGAAAAATAATTCTTGTATAATTAGATAAGCTAAGCCTCCAGTCTGTCTCTGCTATCAACCAGTTACCTAACTTTCAGGAAATTGCTAATTTTTCTGAGCTTTGTTATTTCTGAAAAGACAAAATTGTGTCTATAGAAAGGAACTCAGTCTCTGTTAAATAATTTAAAGCAATTTATTCTGAGCCAAAAACGTGTGAACATAGGTCAGAGAGCCACATCTGACAAGGCTTGACCAAGTGGTCTCACCATAGCTGGTGGTTCCACAACAACATCCAAACCACTGGTGGGTCTAATCCAGATGTTATAAGTCTCCAGACCATAACCAAAGCCTTTTTGTCATGACAAGAGGCAGAGATCTGTGCCAAATCTGTGCTTTTACTCTATAAACCTATTTTATTCTTTTTCAATAAACCTTGTTTACCCTTGCCTTGATTTTGGTGGATTTGGTCATTCTTCAGCCAAGAACACACCAAGAACTGAGAATAAGACTGGTAAACCCAACAAATTGACCCAGAATTAGAACCTCAATATTGAGAGAAATTTTATCAATAAGAAGCATGAAAATTTACTCTGAACTGAATTTCAGCCAATCTGTAATCTATAAGTAAAAGCAAACTGTAGCCAAATATAACAAAAAGGAAAAGGTAAACACAAAGCTTCCACTGGCTCCCAACATCAATTTTTTATTATACTTTTCAGCCATCATATTTTAATGCTCTTGATACCAAATTAACTGAAAATTGGTTTGTCCATCAGCTGTTAGTGATACTTCCCCAAATAAACAATTCAAAAAGTAATTTTTATTAAAAAAAAATCGAAACAGGCAAGTAGCCAACTCTCTTGAAGAAATAGGAAAATAACACAATCCCTTTCCATCATTAAGAAGTATTTTTTATTTAAAGTTGCACATTTACAGGAAAAGAATTCCTATTTCCCTTTATGGCAAATAAAGACACCAAATGAAGTAAAGCTTCTGGATTTCCTGTGTTGTGCTGATCCTAACTCCATCTCTCAACACTTCCTGCCATCATGCTCATATTAACACTCTAATTCCTAGAGGTGCAGCAATTGACTCTCCATCCCAAACAAATAAAGATATACTCTTCTTTCAGGTAGTTAAGGATTCACATTAGGTAGAAAAGATTCTTTAAAGGGAAAGAATGAGGAATGGAAACCATCTTCTCCTTGCATTTGAATAAACATGCAAGTCAACACATTAGATTACCAAACAATGAAAGGATGACTGCCTGCCTCTAAGGTCTTAGAGAGGTAGCTAAACCCCTCTTATTAGAATAATCCAGAGTTAGAACCAAATTAGTTATTGGCTGCTATATCCAGAGGCAAGGCAAATATGACTTTTATGCCTTATTTTCCTCATCAGAAAAATAATGCTTGTTTTTTTTTAACAAAGTTTTAAAATAGTTAAGAGAAAAGTCATAAAGAATATTAATCTCTTTGTAACAGAGTTTAAGAAATGATAAAACTTAGAAGTATTTTATATGACAGCATATGAATGTAAAATTATTATTCTCTAATTTTAAGTTATGTACTATTTAAAAGTACAAGTTTCTCATAATTTTTTTTTATTAAATCATAGCTGTGTACCTTAATGCAATCATGGGGGTACAATGTGCTGGTTTTATATACATTTTGAAATACTTTCAGTAAACTGGTAAACATAGCCTTCACCGCATTTTCTTAGTTATTGTGTTAAGACATTTATATTCTACACTTGGTAAATTTAACATGTGCCCTCGTAAAATGCACCATAGGTGTGGTCCCACCAATTACCCTCCCTTCACCCATTACTCACTCTCCCCTCCCCTACTCCTCCTCTTTCCCCTTCATCTTGGGCTGTAGTTGGGTTATAGCATTCATATGGAAGTGTGGGTGCTTATAAATTGGTTTTATAGTAGGGCTGAGCACATTGGATACTTTTCTTCCATTACTGAGATACTTTGCTAAGAAGAATATCTTCCATATAAACATAAAAGAGGTAAAGTCTCTATCTTTTCTTAAGACTGCATAATATTCCATGGTGTACATATACCACAATTTATTAACCCATTTATGAGTTGATGGGTACTTGAGCTTCTTCCATGACTTAGCAATTATGTATTGGGCTGCAATAAACATTCTGCTGCAAATATGCTTGTTATAAAGTGATTTTTGGTCTTCTGGATATATACCTAGTAGAGGAATTACAGAATTAAATGGCAGTCTATTTTTTGATCCCTAAGTGATCTCCAAACATCTTTCCAAAAGGAACATATTAGTTTGCATTCCCACCAGCAGTACAGAAGTGTTCCCTTTTCTCCACATCCATGCCAACATCTCTGGTTTTGGGATTTTGTGATGTTGGCCAATCTTATTGGAGTTAGATGATATATCAAAGTGGTTTTGATTTGCATTTCTCTGATGATTAAGTATGATGAGCATATTTTCATGTGTCTGTAGGCCATGCGCCTGTCTTTTTCAGTCCCTTGCCCACACTGAGATGGGATCACTTGTTCTTTTCTTGCAAATACGTTTGAGTTCTCTGTGGATTCTAGTTATTAAACCTTTGTCAGAGACATAACCTGCAAAAATCTTCTCCCGTTCTGAGGCTGTCTGCTTGCTTTACGTATTGCCCTCTTGGCTGTACAAAAGCTTTTTAGTAGACTTACCCAGAAAGAATTAGAGATGTTGAAAAGACTTATATCAAGTACTGAGATAGCATCAACTATACAAAATCTCCCCAAAAAGAAGAGTCCAGAACCAGACAGCTTCACATCAGAATTCTACCAAACCTTTAAAGAGGAACTAGTACCTATATTATATAACCTTTTCCAAAGCATAGAAAAAGAAGGAATACTTCCCAACACATTCTATGAAGCAAATATCACCCTGATCCCAAACCAGGAAAACAACCAACAAGAAAAGAAAATTGTAGATCAACATCTTTAATGAATATAGATGCAAAAATATTCAATAAGATCCTAGCAAACAGAATCCAGCATCACATCAAACAAATTATACACCATAACCAAGTTGGTTTTATCGTAGGATCTCAAGGATGGTTTAATATATGTAAATCTATAAATATAATACATCACATAAACAAAATAAAAAACAAAGGCCATGTGATTCTCTCAATAGATACAGAAAAAGTTTTAGACAATATCCAGCATCCTTTTATAATCAGAACACTTAAAAAAATAAGTATAGAAGGGACATTTCTTAAACTGATAGAGGCCATCTACAGCAAAGCCACAGCCAATATCATATTGAATGGAGTTAAATTGAAATCATTTCCACTCAGATCAGGAACCAGGCAAGGTTGCCCATTGTCTCCACTGCTTTTTAACATTATAATAGAAGTCTTAGTCATTGCAATTAGGCAAAAAAAGGTGATCAAGTGTATCCAAATAGGAACAGAGGAGATCAAACTTTCACACTTCACAGATGATATGATTGTGTATCTGGAAAACCCCAGGGATTCAACTATAAAACTCTTAGAAGTGATCAAGGAATACAGCAGCATCTCAGCTTACAAAATCAATACTCACAAGTCTGTAGCCTTTATATATATTAACAATAGTCAAACTGAAAAAGCAGTCAAGGACTGTCTTCCTTTCACAGTAGTGCCAAAGAAGATGAAATATTTAGTTTACCTAACAAAGGACACAAAAGAGACATAAAGGACACAAAATTCTCTATAAAGAGAATTATGAAACTCTGTGAAAAGAAATAGCTGAAGACGTCAACAAATGGAAAAACATACCATGCTCAAGGCTGGGAAGAATCAACATTGTTAAAATGTCCATACTACCCAAAGCGATATACAATTTTAATGCAATCCCTATTAAAGGGATTGCACACTATCATATTTTAAAGACCTCGAAAAAATAATACTTCACTTGACATGAAATCAACAAAAACCTAGATTAGCCAAGAGTTTACTCAGAAATAAAAACAAATAAGGAGGAATCGTACTAACAGACCTCAGACTGTAGTATAAATCTGTAGTGATCAAAACAGCATGGTACTGGCACAAAAACGGAGAGGTAGATATATGGAACTGAAAAGAGAGCCAAGATATGAACCCAACTACTTACCATCATTTGATCTTTAATAAGCCAATCAAGAACATTCAGTGGGGAAAAAACTCCCTATTCAACAAATGGTGCTGGGTGAATGGCTGGTAACCTATAGAAGACTGAAATGGGACCTACACCTTTTATCACTAACAAAGATAGAATCTTACTGGATAAAAGATTTAAACTTAAGACATGAAACTATAAAAATACTAGATAAAAGTACAGGGAAAACACTTGAAGAAATTGGCCTGGGAGAATATTTTACGAGGAGGACCCCCCCCCCAGGCAATTGAAGCAACACCAAAAATTCATTACTGAGATCTCATAAATTCTTGAAGTTCAAATATGAACCCAAGTGTAAGGCTAAGTTTCCATCAATGCTGGGCCTCACAGAATGATTCCAAACTTTGCCACCCATAAATTAGCTGTGAAAGTCTTCTGAGAGGTGATTGTTATATGTGTATCATGAATGCAGATATACTCCTTGAGACAACCCTGAATCCATTACCTTACATCTATTTTCCTGGAGATCAGTAAGTGGCACTTTCTATCAAAGCAAGACTTGCCCACTCAAAGCATTAAATAAAACCTTGTTTTTACTTTCTGATCAGGTCAAGAATCATAGCAGAATGACTAGGAAGCTGAAGAGGCAGCCAAAGATGTCCCCTCTGGCTTTCTGTTCTATATTTACCAAGTCCTGGAATATCAAGCCAGTTTTTTTTTTTCTTATTCCTGATGCTCAATTTTACTTTAGTTTATTTAAGTCCAGCCTCCTTTATCAAACTTGTAATTCTCCAGGGTGGTGTGAGCTAGGATGGAGAGAAGACAGTGCGAGAGTGAGTGAGTACCCAGTGACTGCTAGTCTTAAAACTACCCCAAACCACTGGCATTGCCCAGCTTGGAAACAAAAATCTTGAATATATATACCATCATATCTCTTTTGCACATCCAGGGCTAACATTAAGTTCTCAACTTAGTAGGGTTAGTTGTGCCCGAGTAGAGCCACACAATCTTTCTTGTTCCCAACAGTCTATCCTGCACTGTGGGGTATATACATATGACATATAAAGCCATTTCCCTTTTGACTTGACCCATCTTGATTTTTCTTTTTTAAAGAAAAATAATACATATTCCTTCAATAGCAAGCCATGGAAGGTAGTTAGTTGTTAAGCTAACTGAATTACTTGGCTCCTTCTATGCTTAGTTAATTAATGAAAAAGAAGAATGAAATCAAGTTGAACCTTGCAGAAATCTTTGGCCAGTAAAAGGGTAAGAATTAAGGACATCATTGACATTCAAATATCAAATTGTGAACTTTGAAAAGAATAAATAAGGGCTTAAAACTTATTCCTAAATATCTGCAAACAATGTGCAGCCAAATGGTTTTTCAAAGATTTCTTGTTTCTTAAGAAGGGGTGCCAAAAAATGACAGCTACCATTTGAAAGATTTTTGTTTTTAAAAGAGGAAGTAGCATTTTACTGTTTTCTTTCTTTCTGTAAGAATGCTACATTGCTTGACTGATTTGGGTTGGGATGTTTCTGAAGTCAAATGTTGGTTTTCTCACTAATAATGGATTGTTTCTTATATTATCATTTGGCACTGTACAGGCACCACAGAGTTCAGTGAAATTTAAACCGTAAACCGGAATGAAAGTAGAGATCCTTAAAAATACTGATCTATTTCTTTTAACTTAATGTATATAAAAATGAAAATACAAAATATATAGACTATATACATATATAATCACAGAATTAAATGAAACATCCTATTTAAATATATAGTTGAAAAATATTCTTTAGAATTGCATTTTACAAATAGAAACACAGTCCTATAATTACACAACTACTTTCTTTGGGATAAGTGCATGGTCTATTTTTACTATTTTAAGAGCTGTCTGGCAGTCAGTACCAAAATTGCCTCTGCTTCATTTGATAAGGACATTGTTAAAAGGTGGATTACTAAGAAAGAGTGAGTCAGAAGTGGATGGCTTTACCTTTAAGGCACAGAAGATTTTTACAAAAACATATGCAAGAACAACAGAACCTGGTTTCTTTGGTTTCAGTTCTGACTCTCTTCCAGCAAATGTAGGGAGCAAGGTTCTTGGCCCAATAAATTGTTTGCTGAAAAATCACTGGCATGAGGAAGATTGATTAATTAGAGAAAAAGACTTACAAATTTATTTTAATGTGCATACACAGGAGCCCTCAGAATAAAAATCTATTTTGCATTGAAGTACAGAGGTTTTTAAAGATGGTGATTGGATTGTAGCCAAACAGGTTTTTGGTGGCAAGACAGGTTATGGGAGGGAGAAAGGAAGGTTGGCTAACAGATGTGGTTGCTTCCTATGCAGATAAAGCCTCATAGGCAGCAGCCCTAAGAAAGAATGAATGGTAAATGTTTCATTCACTTTGTCGCCCCCACTAGAGTGCTGTGGCGTCACACAGCTCACAGCAACCTCCAACTCCAGGGCTTAGGCAAGTCTCTTGCCTCAGCCTCCCAAGTAGCTTGGACTATAGGCACCCGCCATAATGCCCAGCTATTTTGTTATTGTTGCAGTTCAGCCAGGGCCGGATTTGAACCTGCCACCCTTGGTATATGGGGCCAGCACCCTACTCACTGAGCCACAGGTGCCGACCCAAATGTTTCATTTAAAGAAATATACTCTGGAGTAAAATATTTCTAATTTTGAAATTGCCCTTTACAAACCAATAAAAGGGTGCAAGATGAGAACTGTGGTAAAAGCACAACAGCTAAAAATTATGATAATAACCAGCCACTGTCCCCTTGTTTGCTCTCCTATAATTGCTACTTAGTTTATGTCTTTCTAGTAAAATGAGTTGTGGGGAGGGGAAGAGGAATTCTGTTGAGGAGCAAAAGAATGAATGCCAGGAAGGGAGAATGGATGGGGAACAAAGCATACCAATCAATGATAAATAGTTCTCTTTGGAATTTCATGCGACAATGCTTCTTAAAGAGTCTGGTCAGGGATAGCCACATTTTGGTAACACTAACTTTTTTTTTGGAGAGCCTGTGGTAGGATTGGGAGAGATCAGAGAGAACTTGAAGTGTCTTCATTCATTCCAGCTTACCAAGATGCCATATTTGGGAGGTGATTTCTGAACTCCAACACTTGATCGTTTGATGAATATAAATAACCCCAAATAAACTAAGAGACAGCAGGGGCTTCACTACTAGACAGGACAGAGCAAAGGGCTGGAGCTCTGCTGATGTTCAGACTCAATTCCCAGTGGTGAGACTGACAAGCAATATTAAAATAATTGACATTTTATTATAATTTTGTTCTCATCCTATGCTTCTTTTACAACATACAGGGTAAATAAGTTTCAAGGTTTTAAAAAGTCACAATGGGTATGGAAATCTTCAGAATCTTCTGAAGAAATAAAGGAAAAATCAAGAAGTAGAAGGATAATCTGATGCTTTCCAGAAGACTCTAACCTCTCACGCAGTATTTCAATCCTGAAAGGTTTCAAATTAATCCCTTGTATCTTTCTCTTTTGTTCCTATTACTTTTTTCATCTTTATTGTTTGTTGTCTCTGTGTCACCATTAATAGTATTGGCAGCATAGGGGGTTAAAACTTTAGTAGCAAAGTGTGATCAAGGGAAACTGCATTTTTTGGTGAATCAGCAGCAGCAATATACTTATATCATAATAGTACCTTTATCATTATCATAGTACTTTACAACATAAAAGAAGGTTATATAGTTTATATAGACTATTGCACCTGAATAGTATCTGAATATTAGAGTATTATTGTACTGAATGACATCAATACACAGTTAGAAGTACGTTGAGAAATGTGTTGTCCTACAAATGTCCATACTTGAAATAAAAGAAAGAAAATTTTTTAAATTCTCCATGGGCTAACCAGTATTTGGTATAAAGAGTGAGTTATAACCCAAAGATAAATATCTCACCTTTTTCCATAATGACTTTCCTTTGCACTCAGCTAATTGCCTTAGAATACATTTGCAGTTTCCCTATCAATAGTATTCCTGGCTTGTTATAGGAATCCAATTTCACTTATCTCATGCATAAATTATAAGCAACTTGTAATCAGCAAGACACAATGTTGGACTTAAATTATGGGAGGTGAGACAATACCAGAGACTGTGGGATGGCTAAACATTGCAGCTAAATTGTATCAGAGTGAGCTACTAAATTCCAAAAAGACATGATAGTATATAGGAGAAGATCAAATTGATTGAAATATAGCCTTCTGGATATTTCATATGATATACGGGGAGTAGATTCAATGGAAAAAAATTGGAAAGGCTACCATGATTGCTGGCTTTATGAAACTTTGAAACACCTTGATCTTGAGATAGACTTGGAACAAGGCGTTTTCTGCCTTATTCTCACAAAAGCCTTGATAATTCTCCCATTTTTTGGCATCTTTATCTCAGTAAATGGCGTCATGATTCTTCAAGTCAAAAAATAAATAAATAAAGACAGCATTGATTTCTGCCTTTATATCTGATCTATTACTGAAATCTGTAAGTTCTACTTTTTGAAATGCATAAAACAAACATATATTTTTTCCATCTCCATTATCAGCACCCTCATCCAAGCTCTCATTATCTCATGGAGTTCCATCTCAGCAGGTAGGTAGTTCTCCATTCCCTACTCTTGTCTGTAATGTAAGCATTCTCATCAAGGCAGAAATAAAGAAATAAATCAGAATTTACTAGTCCCCTAACTGAAATCCTCCAATGGCTTTCTATATACAACTTGAATAAAAACTCCTCTGAATGATGACCTTCAATGCCCCAAGTGAAATTATTTTTCCCACTTTATCTGACATCTCACACTGAGACCACTCATTTAATCATTTCTTTTTGTTTCCTATTTTAATGTAAGCTTCAAGATGCAAGGATACTGAGTCTCTTGTTCCGTATGGTCCACTTCAGTTCCTAGTAATTGGCATAAATTATGTGCTAAATAAATATCTGAAATCAATGAGGATATGAAAGCATCCAATTCAGTTCGATCTCTGTCTTCTCTACTGTTCCGTATAACTCCAAGGGCTTACCCATAGTGACTCCAGGGAAGTGCCCTAAAACCACACTTCAGTGGCAATTGCTGCTTAAGCTGGGTCTCCAACTCACAATTCTCAAGACAAGGTGGAAATGAGCTTTATGCTCATTATAATCTTTTACTTAACAGTTTTGTTGTCACAGTTGACCTGAAATCAAACAAATTTGTGAACTAAAATAAAATGTTTTAAGACACTTCCCCAGCTGACTGAATGAGCCCCTGCTTGGCTAAGACTACACCAGAATAAAAAAACCTAAAACTGAGTTGTTGACCACAAGAAGAAGAGGGGTAGTCAGAAGTACTTTGCTATACTCCTTCCCTTTTGAAATTACTCCTTGAAACAAGATACTAAATCTTTTTTTTTTCTTTTTTCTTTTTTTTTTTTTTTTTTTTTTTTTTGCAGTTTTTGGCTACAGCTGGGATTGAACCTACCACCTCTGGCATACGGGGCTAGTGCCCTACTCCTTGGAGCCACAGATGCAGCCCCACCATGCTAAATCTTTAACAGAATATAGGCCATGCATGACAAAGCTTAAGCCATACTTGCAAGTAAGCCATCAATTCACTTAACAGATCGTCTGAGTCTGGGTATATGTCCGGTGGCTTGCCTCTGATTAACATATTTCCTTATCTTAACTTAAACATTCCAAGCCTATAGACAATATTTCATTTCCTACAAATCAAAGGATCTTTAAACCTATTACCTGTAAACACCCTCCTTCCTTTTGAGATATCTGGCTTCTTTGGGCCAAACTAATGTATGCTTTCCATGTACTGATTTATGACTCTATGCATAACTCCTATTGTCATAAATCTATAAAATCAAACTATAACCCAGTCAGATTGGGAACAATTTTCATGGACTTCTTGAAGCCTGGTGCTCCAGTTTATTGGTCACACACACTCGTCTCAGAATAAATTCCTTTAAATTATTTTACAAAGTTTCTTTTATTTTTTCATTAACAGACTGAATATCATGCTCTTATTTTAACACATGAGCCAACAGATCTAAAATGTATATTAGGTTCAATCTGCATATTTGAGTAATGTAGAGATAATGCCTCATCGGCAATATATTTATTAATTCATTCCATAGACATTTATTAAGTCTCTTTCTGAGCAGTTTATAGGCCTGATGCCTATAAAATTGGGCGTAAGGGATTTCTTTTAAAAATTTAGAAAAGCTTATTTTTTTTTTTTATTTTTCCAAAATGTATGACCATCTGAATTCTTGTCTAGGGCTTCTGTCAGAGCCTTTAAAAAAGCCTGTGAAAATGAGGGGGAGTAAGTTTGATGAAGATGAGCTTGATAGTAGGTGGTGCTCTAAGAGGCTACAAAACATTATCTGGATGACAAGCAGCAGTCATGAAAAATGCTGTCCCAGCTCCAAAGGAGACATAGTTAGAAAAGTGGAATTACAATACATACGATGACCACAGAAAAATTTTGGGAGAGTGTTATAATTCATTATTTCACTTACAAGAAATACAGTCAATAGTGACATCCTTTCTGTTTCCCCCATGAAAGTTTCGACTTCCTGAGCTTATGATGTTGCTGGGAGGGCATCATTGTTTCATCCACATGGCACTCAGTAGGCATTAGATGTAAAGCTGGGGAAAGAGCACTTTCCTGAGATGGTTAAACAAGTCTCAAAGCGTTGAGAATTTGCAACAAGCTTTTGGGGACCTTACGCCTTCCTGAACAATTTTTCAGTGTTTCCAAAATTTAGGAGAGGCTGAACTTCAGTGCAAGAGGAGGAGAGGAGTGGGCATCCAGTGACCACGATGACTGGGGAAAACAAATCTGCTACAGGAAAAAAAAAATGGTTCATGAAAACAATCAAGTGACATGTAAGGAGAAGGAAGCTACATTTCTGATCCCTGGCAATGTCCAAAATCCTGCACATGTATCTTCAAGTTAGAAAAGTTTCATCCCTATGGGTGCCTCACACTTTGACAGATGAAGCAAAAGTGCGTCTGTGTTGAATGGTGTGAAGAAATTCTGTTAGATTCGATGAAGGCAACTCTAGACATATTTCTGACATCATTACTGGTGATGAAAACTGAATTCGCTACTTTAATCCAGAGAATAAGTATGAGTTGACAGTGCGGATATTTTTTCCTGATGAAAATCCACCAATGAAAGTGAAGCTGTGCCAAAGTGTTAGAAAGAAAATGGAGGCAAATTTCTTCTCTGAAAGTGATTATGTTTTAACTGTTCTTCTGGATCAGTGGTTCTCAACCTTCCTAATGCCGTGATCCTTTATTACAATTCCTCATGTTGTGGTGAACCCTCAACCATAAAATTATTTTCATTGCTACTTCATAATTGTAATTTTGTGACTGTTATGAATTGTAATTAAATATCTGATATGCAGTAGACCCCCAAAGGGATCACTACACACAGGTTGAGAACCGCTGCTCTGGATGAACAAAGGACTATAACAGCTCAGTAGTACACAATAGTATGTCTGCCAAAAGTTTTCAGGAAGCTTCAAGAATGGCAGCCAAGAACAGGATTGTGAGGGACAACCTTATACTATGACCATGTGTCCACCGACATAGCCAACATCACCATTCAGTTCCTGGGGTCTGCAGAGGTTACACTTGTAGTACTTCTTCCAAATGAAGAACCGGGAGAAATAGTTCTCTATTTTGTATGGAACCAGAAAAAAACCACATGGTCAAGGCAATTTTTAGTAATAAAAACAACTCTTGATGCATCACTCTATCAGACTTTAGGCTTTATTACAAGTCCACGGTGATCAAAACAGCATGGTATTGGGACAAAAATAGAGACATATTCATATAGAACCAAATAGGAAACCAAGGGATGAAACAGTCTCTTGTAGCCATCTGACCTTTGATAAACCAAACAAAAGCATATACTGGGTAAAAGAACCCCTACTTAATAAGTGGTACTTACAAAACTGGATAACCCATGTAAAAGACTGAAATTGTACACATACCTTTCACCACTTACAAAAATTGACTCAAGATGGATAAAAAATTTAAATCTAAAATATGAAATAACTTAAATCCTAGAAAAAAATGTGGGAAAAACTATTGATGATGTCAGCCTGGGGTAAGATTTTATGAAGAAGGCATCAGAGGCAATTACAACAACAAAAATAAACAAATGGGACTTAATTAAACTGAAAAGCTTTTGCACAGCTAAAGACACAACAATTAAAGCAAATAGACAACCTTCAGAATGAGAAAAGATATTGAATGTTACAAATCTGACAAAGGCTTAATAACTAGGATCTACAGAGAACTCAAATTAATAACAAAAAAGGAGCAAACAATCCCATCTACCTCTGAGCAAGAGACGTGAACAGAACCTTCTCAGAGGAAGAAAGATGAATGGCCAAGAAACATATGAAAAAATGCTCACCTTCCCTAATCATCAGAGAAATGCACATCAAATCACCCTGTGATATCACCTAACCCCAACGAGAATAGTCCATATCATAAAGTCCTAGAGTTGCAGATGCTGGTGTGAGTGTGGAAAAAGAGGGACACTTTTACATTTCTGATGGGACTGCACACTAATTTAGCCTCTTTGGAAAGAATAATGGAGAATCCTCAAAGAATTCAAATTAGACCTCCCATTTGACCCCACAATACCACTACTGAGCATCTACCCACAAGAAAAAATATCATTTTATCATAAAGACATTTATACCAGAATGTTTATCGCAGCTTAACTTACAATGGCCAAGACATGAAAACAACCTTACTGCCTATCAATTGAGGAATAGATTAACAAACTGCAAGAAAAGATACTTTCCGTCTTTTGTATTAACCTGGATAGAGATGAAACACATTCTTCTTAGTAAAGTACCACAAGAATGGAAAAGCAAGTATCCAATGTACTCAATTTTATTATGAAGCCAGTAGATGATCTAACACATGCACACATACAAGAAAAACTTAATTCTACTTCAGTTGGGTGGAGGGGGAATGTGGGAGAGAGGAGAGGAGGAGCTGTTGGTGTACTCCCACATAAAGAACACAAGGTAGGGGA
This sequence comes from Galagoides demidoff, assembly GCA_963574575.1. NCBI lineage: Eukaryota > Metazoa > Chordata > Mammalia > Primates > Galagidae > Galagoides > Galagoides demidoff. Next base: position 15,988 of record CAUYQV010090757.1, on the reverse strand, counting down.
GGAAGGCACATCTTTTGGGTGTGAGACACAACTATAAAAGGGACTCTATAGAAAAAAAAATTCAAAAATTGTGACGTGGTTGTTTATACCCTTACAATAACCTGAACAAAAAAAGAAACATTGAAGTTTAAATAGGGAAATGGTGTATGAAATAGTTCTTAATAAGCTCATTCTTTTGGTCATGTGGAAGAAGGATTAAAGCAGGGCAATACCGCAAGTAAGGGAACCAGACAGAATGCTATTGTTGTATTCAGTGAGTGAGAAGACAGTGAGGGCTTGACAAAGGGGGTTAGGGTGATGCTATCTTTCATCCCATGTTTCTCATTCTCATTTGTAACAGGAAGAATGGGGAAAATGGGTAGCCTGTCTACTTGTATCTGACTTGCCAGTGTTGGTAATGACTTCATCCTCAGTTTTCTCATCTGAGAAGTGGAAGAACTAGACCTAGACAATCTCTGACCCTCTCTTACAATGCAAAAATTCTGTGGACAACACAGTTCCTCAATTCTATTATGGAGCTGTTATTTACTGCTCCTTTTTGGCAAGTTAGGAAGAGAAAATTAGCTCATTAACTTGGAATTAATCCTTCAATTGTGCTGTCTTATATCTAGAATGCCAGGCATTGATATGGACTTTTTATAAATAGTAATTAAACTGAGCTATCTTTATGAGAAAAGTTCTTCAAAAGAAGAGTACAATTTAGAATACATTGTAAATTAAAGAGTTAGTTGTATTTTCTCATGTGTCATAAAAAAGCAGAAAATACCTTTGTCTCCTTTTCCATATGTCATATTTATTTATTTTAGAATGGCATAAATTAACAATTATGTACAGCCAAGCACCTCAAAATCCAATACTTGTAGTTATAAACTTTAAGCAGTTAAATAATTCTACTCGTTAATTCTAATTACAGTAGTATTGGCGTGTTCCAACTGTGCACTTGAACCAGAATCAAGCAGGTGCTGGCTACCATTCACTATATGGACATAGGTAAGTAAGCCATCATGTAGACCCCATACACTTAATATAATGCATCTTCATTTACATAGTAAGCAGCACCACATGGAATGAACCTGCTTATTATTTGAGCATGTTTGACCCCACAAGCAACAATTTCATATAGATCATCATAATGCTAGTATATGAGTCATGAAAAACAAAATTTCTCCAAATTTTATTTTTCAATTAAGGATATATCCTTTCTATTTGTAAGAATTTTAAGTCATCATACACATTTTATGAAGTATTAATATATAAAGTGTAGGATATAAAACCCAAGGTAAAGTAAGATGCATCATGAAAAGATTTCACTTTTCAAGGTACTAGAAGAAGATTCTGAATATGAAATCGCAGTTCTGGACTCTGACTAAACATCACACGAATTACAGGCTTCATCTTAGACTTTTCCCAAATCATCTAAATGGAAGGTGAGAGCAAATCTCACATTTCAAGGCCTCTACAGGGGTGACCTGGAACTCCAGCTGCAAAGTACATGTCTTCAAAGCAGCCAGACTGGAAACAGAGCAGCTCTGGTTCCCAATAGGGAGTGAGGAGATCACGATCGCGTATTTCACAGGCAGCAGCAATGCCAGATGGAAGTGAATCTGAGTATGTTTAGGAAAATAAACTAAAAGCTGCTGAGGGAGATGCTAGTTAAAGTGCATCAGTAAGGAGACAGAAGGGAAGATTAGAATTGACATGTGAGGTCGTAGGCTGGTGAGCAGAATTTGTTCTGAGAGAATACTGGATAAAGTGAAATAAGATGAAGACAGGAAAATTTGGGGACTTTAGAGCAGAGCAGATCTTCCTTCTCCTATTATTTCTTTGAAATGATGCCCCTAAAAAGGACTATTTCAAAACTGTGGGCACTCAGACTGGCTTCTCAGTGGTAAGTCTAAAGTGATTACACCACTGTGTGTGTGTCTCTGTACATACACACACTCATCTATTTGGGCATGTTTAATCCCAAATGTCTCATGGCATGTATGGGAAAAGCTGGTCATGAGGAAGTCAGCTATCATATAGTGTCAGCCAAAGAAAACCTTTATAAAATAGATGGAAAAATGAAATTCTCAAGAGTATCATATTTTACTAAAACAAAATTAGATAGGAACTTTGATGTCACTTTGAGGCTATCTGGAGGAGAAATCTGAACCTCATCTTAAATTTTATTTCTCCTGATTGATATTTAAGAACACATGGAATTTCTGACAATCAACAAGAAAGAGATAAGGAATCACATGGGAAAAAGTGATAAAAAGTATAATTAGGAAAATTTCAGATGAGGAAGTAAGAGTATAACAATGTTCAATCTCACTAATAATCAAGGGATGTCCATCAAAACAACATACTCCTTTACATCTACTCAATTTATGAAAATTAGAAATTTAGGCATCCCACCAATCACCCTCCCTCCACCCATCCTCCCCCTTCCCCTCCCCTCCCTTTCCCCTTTCCCCATATTCTTGGGCTAAAATTGGGTTATAGTTTTCCTATGAAAGCTATAAATTAGTTTCATAGTAGGGCTGAGTACAATGGATACTTTTTCTTCCATTCTTGAGATAATTTGCTAAGAAGAATATTTTCCAGCTCCATCCATGTAAACATAAAGGATCTCTCTAAATGTAGAATATAAATATCTTAACACAATAACTAAGAAAATGACATGAAGGCTATGTTAACCAGTTGGATGAAAGTATTTCAAGTTGTATATAGAAACAGCACTCTGTACCCCATAATAGTTTTAATGTACACAGCTATGATTTAATAAAAAAAATTATACAGGAAAAAATATTTAGGTATCATTGAGTTTATAAGGATGTAAGAAAACCAAACCCTTCATGACTGGCAGTGAGAGCATTTACCTGAGATTGACATCCATTTTAGTGAGAAATCTTAAAGTATTTAGTTAAATTCAGTATGTGTACACACTATAATCACAGTGAACTAACTCAATCCCAGTCCTCAATATTAATGGAAAGATACACTAGAGAACAAATCCCAGGCCTATCAAAGAATTGGGGGACAGAAATCACCCTAGTTGTCCATCACTTGTCAAATGAAGACAAAACACGGCAGAGGTATAAAGTCCTGGGCAGCAGTCAGAAGGACTCACTAATATTCTTAGAACAACATAGATAAAGTCCCAAAACTAATGTTGATTAAAATTGCAAGAAACAGAAGAAGATATACACTACAATGCCATTAGCTTAATTTTTTTTATTTTTTATTTATGTATTTTTTGAGACAGAGTCCCACTATGTTACCCTCAGTAGAGTACCATGGCATCACAGCTCATAGTAATCTCAAAATCTTGGGTTTAAATGATTCTTTTGCCTCAGCTTCCCAAGTAGCTGGGACTATAGGCACCCACCATAATGCCTGGCTATTTTTTTGTTGCAGTTGTCATTGTTGTTTAGCTGGCCTGGGCCAGGTTTGAACCTACCAGCTTTGGTGAATGTAGCCAGCACCATAACCACTGTGCTACAGGCACTGAGCCATCATTAGTTTAATTTTTTTTTTTAATTTATTGTTGGGGATTCATTGAGGATACAAGAAATCAGGTTTCACTGATTGCATTTGTTAGGTAAAGTCCCTCTTACAATCATGTCTTGCCCCCAAAAGGTGTGGCACACACCAAGACCCCATCCCCATCCCTCCTTCCCTCTCTGCTAATCCCTTCCCCACTCCTCCCTCCTTCCTCTCTCTGCTCACCCCCCTCCCCTTGTCATTAATTGTCCTCATATCAAAATTGAGTACATAGGATTCATGCTTCTCAAGAACATACACTGAGGGAAAGACTCCCTATTCAATAAATGGTGCTGGGAGAACTGGATAGCCACATGTAAAAGACTGAAACTGGACCCACACCTTTCCCCACTCACAAAAATTGATTCAAGATGGATAAAGGACTTAAATGTAAGGCATTAAACATTAGAAATCCTCAAAGGAAGTATAGGAAAAACACTGGAAGATATTGGCCTGGGGAAAGACTTCATGAAGACTGCTATGGCAATTGCAACAATAAGAATAAACAAATGGGACTTAATTAAATGTTAGTTTAATATTAAAACATACTTATTACAACATTTTTTCACAGATAGACAAAAATACCAATGATTATGGAGAATGGAAATTGGAAAGACTAACCTAAATCCTAATAGTGAGGTCTATGGAGCTGGGTAAGAGTGAGAAGTGGAGGAAATCAGGGCATGAGAGGCAAAGGAGGAAATTAAACAAAAACATGTCATAGATCACATATGGAGAAATGAGGTGCTAGAGTTTCCAGATCGAAGGATGCAACTAACTTCATTCTATACTTCTAGTAAAATAAGAGCACAAATAAAGAGACTACCTTCTTTCTAGTCCCCCAGTCTCCTTTTGAAATTTATTTGGATCAGACCTGTACATTCCCTTCAATACCCTGCCTACACTTTATTTTTAGCTCTTTCTCCAGTGTCCCCACATCTCCTAGGCCAATCATTCTACTGCCCTTTACCCTGAAGCAGCTAAATGCCATTGATGGAGTTCAGGACAAACTACCCCAAAATATGGCATCTTGGCATTTGAAGAAACAGCAGAAACAAGAGGTTCTCATTAACCTTCTCCTGACCCTCTCCTCTGAAAGAGGCCATAAAAGAATTCTGTACCTTTCCTTGTAGTGAGTCTTAAGAAGCTCATTCCAGAGATGTCCTTCCTATTCTCAGAGGAGAGGAAAAGTTCTTGTCTTCAAAGACATAAGGGCACAGAGAAGCTTTGCTAACTTCCTCTCAGTTTATTACTAGAGATTACATCCCTTTTTGTCCACTTGTACTTGTTTACAACTGTTCACTCTGTATCAAATGCAGGCATAAAAATATACGGTTTCCCCTATTTCTTTGGTCTTCATTCCTGAAGGCTCCTGTGTCACATAAAAAGTACATTAAATCAATTGGTATGCTTTTCTCTTGGGAATCAATCTTTTATAATAGTATACGTGCTGTTCTTCAGCCATGAACCTAGCGGTGGGTGAGAAGAGGAATATTTCCTCTCCTACACTACCCTCCTACCCTCCATATTTTCTGGACAGGAGGCAGATTTCAGCACACAGTTCACTGGATCCTTCTCGGGCACCAGTCTTCACTATCACTCAACAGCTGAGAGCGAGTTTCAAAATTACTGAGTGGGATACTCAGGGTTCAAGCAGTGTGTTCTCAGTTCCTTGTGTGTTCCTGGACGAAGAATGACTAGACCCAGCAAAAGGAAGGCAACCATGAAAGAAAGCTTACTGATGGAGAGAAAGATAGGTTTATAGAGCAAGAACAAGAGAAAGGTTTACAGATCAAGATACATTCACCATAGACAATGAACAGGCCCCCTTCCCATGGTGACGAGAAAGGCTCTGGTAACGGTCTAGATTCTGTTTTATGCTATCTGGTTCAGATGTTATCATGGAACCACTTTCTTTTTTTTTTTTTTTTTTTTTTTTAACAGAGCCTCAAGCTGTCCCCCTGGGTAGAGTGCTATGGCTTCACTGCTTACAGCAACCTCCAACTCCTGGGCTCAAGCAAGTCTCCTGCCTCTGCCTCCCAAGTAGCTGGGACCACAGGCACCCGCCACGGCGCCTGGCCATTTTTTGGTTGCAGCCATTATTGTTGTTTGGCAGGTCCGGGCTGGATTAGAACCTGCCACCTTAGGTGTACGTGGCTGGCACCTTAGCCGCTTGAGCCACAGGCGCCGAGCCGGAACCACTTTTATGGACAATTAATGACATGATAATTCACTTTCACTTTCCATATCCTATTGTGCCTGACTACTTGGCTTTCGGGGGTTCTACCTTCTCCCAGGTGTGGCAGCTGTTTGGGATGGGTTTGGAGTGTGGCAGCACCAATATAGGGCTGCCCTTGTCTTTCTTCTCAGGTGGGGAAGTCACTCCAGGCAACACCAAAGCAAAGCACCTACTTTGTTGCTTAGAAGAGTCTCAGAGGCAACAGATAGCAAAGGGGAAAAGCGAGGACACCCATTTGGTTCCTCCTCTGCCTCTGTTATGTCCACCTGGGTCACCCTAACTCTTTACACATCTTGAGCAATATCTTGTCTTCCATTCCAAGGACAACAACCTCTGGCATTTCCTCTTAAAATATTAAGACAGACATCTGTCCCAGGTGGCTCATTTTCTACTGTAATATTGCTTGGACACAATATAAATTAGATAATCAGTCACAATGGCCCAAGAATGGGACATTTGACTTCAACATTTTTACTGAACTTAGCAATTTTTGCTGGCAAAATAAAAAGTGGTCTGAGACTCCCTATGTCCAATTTTTTTTATTAAATCATCATTGTGTACATTAATGCAGTCATGGGGTACAATGTGCTGGTTTTATATACAATTTGAAATATTTTCATCAAACTGGTTAACATAGCCTTCATGGCAGTTTCTTGGTTATTGTGTTAAGACTTTTTGTTATTTCTTTTTTATTAAATCATAGTTGTGTACATTAATGCAATCATAGGGTACAGTGTGGTGTTTTCATATACAATTTGAAATATCTCTTCAAACTGGTTGATGTAGCCTTCATGTCACTGTCTTAGTTATTGTGTTAAGACATTCATACTCTGCTTTTAGATTGACTTGTACCCTTATAAGATAAACCATAGAGGTGACCCCACCAATCACCCTCAAGACTTTTATATTCTACATTTAATAAGTTTCACATGTACCCTTGTAGGTGTGGTCCCACCAATTGCCCTCCCTCCACCCATCCACCCCTCTCCCCTCCCCTCCCTTTCCCCTTTCCCCATATTCTTGGGCTATAATTGGGCTATAGCTTTCATATGAAAGCTATAAATTAGTTTCATAGTAGGGCTGAGTACCTTGGATACTTTTTCTTCCATTCTTGAGATACTTTGCTAAGAATATGTTCCAGCTACATCCATGTAAATATGAAAGAGGTAAAGTCTCCATCTTTCTTTAAGGCTGCATAATATTCCATGGTGTACATATACCACAATCTATTGATCCATTTGTGGGTCGATTGGCACTTGGGCTTCTTCAAACCTTTTTTACACTCAGGTCACAACCGTCTCTTTGTGATTCTTGCTCCTCTTCTCATGTTTTCTTACTTCATTCTTCTAAGCTGTCTGACACTTCCAACCCATTTGAACCCAACCATTTTGTTCCCTCTGATCTTAGCCCATCTATTCCCCTTCATTCTCCTTCTCACTCTGCTCCTCCTCATCCTCCCCCATATGATTCTTCACCTTTCATGAAATCTCCCCTTGAAGCTGCCCACACTCCTGAACACTCTCCCTCACATACACGGTCTGGCAGGATTCTAATGCCAGCAAATCTTTCTCCCCAGCTCCTGTCCTCCCACTTTGGGAAGTGGCCTGGATGGAAGAAATAGTCCGGGTCTATGTTGTCTTTTCTCTGTCTGATTCATCACATATACACAAGAGACTTGGCACCTTTTCCTTAGATCCTACTTCCTACATCAAGGATTTTGAATATCTGACCTTATCGTATGAATTAACCTGGTATGATATCTACATTATTCTTTCTTCTACCCTGTCTCTGAAAGAGAAAAATAAGGTTTGGAAACATGCTGAGTCCCATGTAGACAATGCACACAGGCAGATCTGAGCCCAGCTAGCTAGGCCAGCGGTAGTCCCTAGAAAAGATCCTAGCTGGATTATCAGGATGGGGGGACAGGGTAGAAGATGTCAGGCCCATATGGTAGTCTGCTTTATAGCTGGGTTTTTAAAGGCATCCTATAGGCTGTCAGTTATGGAAAACTTAAGCAGTCACCCAGGGAACAACCACAAATCAAGCCTTGTTCCTTTTCCAACTAAACAATGCTTTACAGAGATATATAACCCTTGATCCAGGCAGCCCAGAGGTTACTTAGTACTTAACATGAATTTTATTTCTTAGTCTGCCCTGACATCAGAAAGAAACTCCAAAAATCAGAAGACGCCCTCACACCCCACAACGAGACCTCTTAGACTTGGCCTTTAAGGTCTTTAACAACAGAGAGGGAGAGGGACTACTCCAGAAAGCTGCCCAAGATAGGGCAAAGTGCTAAATGCTTGCTTCCCCTATTTAGGGAACCCCTTGATCAGGAAGGCTGGCACTAGCAACTGCTAGAAAGGAAGCAGCACAAAAGTACCACACGGTGGGTGTTGCTTCAAGTGAGGACAGGAAGGACATGGACCAACAAATGCCTTAACCCCCAAACTACTTCCCAGCCTTGCCCTAGATGTGGTGGCCCCCACTGGAAGTTAGACTGTGGTCAGGGCAATCGAGACAAGGCCCCATCCCCTTCCAGGAAGGCAGAGACCCCACTTCTACCTGACCTCCTGGGCCTGGCTAATGAAGACTGACAGTACCTAAGAATGACTGCCCCGGCCCTCATTACCACCACCGACCTTTGGGTAACTTTCATGGTGGCAAGTAGGCCAATTTCTGTTCTTATTAAAACTAGGGCAATGTGTTCTGCCGTCCCAGAATACAGATGCATCAGGAGTCTCCATTGTAGAAACAGATGGACTTATCTCTCAACTCATTGCTATACTATCCATATACTATCTTCAAGATGACTTTTCATTTTCACATTCCTTTCTAGTCATACCATCCTGTCCAATACCCTTTTTAGGCAAGGACATCTTAACACAACTATGAGCTACAATTTCACTGGGATTCCAGGAGTCCATATCATCTGCTAAATCCTCTTCTTTCCTCCTTTTATTCCAGCCTTTGGACACATCTCTGGACACACACTTCCCTTCCCTCTACCTTCTCAGCAAGTTAACCCCCTTGTTTGGGATACAGAAACACTTTCTATTGCTTCCCACCATTTCCCATTAAGATAAAACTTAAAGATCCTTCACACTTTCCTTCACAAAAACAATACTAAATTCCCCCCACTGCCCAACAGGGACTAAAGCCCGTTATTACCCACCTCCTGTCTAAACATCTCCTACTACCTACTATCTCCATCTGCCCTGTAGGAAAGCCAGATGGATCCTACAGATAAATTCAGGATCACTGCCTCATAAATCAGGCTGTCTAGCCCATACACCTGGTAGTCCCCAACACTTATCTCTCCTTTCTCTTATTCCTTCAGATGCCACTCACTTTATGGTATTGAACCTAAAAGGTGCCTTTTGTGCCATCAACCACACCCTGACTCCCAGGACTGCACATACTTTTCTCATCCTACAAATGACTCCATCAGACTTTACCTATCTCCTGCTTCTGTAGATCTTCCTAAACCCAGTGAAAAAGACTCTCCCATCTCCATACTCCAAGCAGTAGCTATAACAGCTCAAGACTTCCCCATCCAAACAAGACTTTCCAACTCATCTCCTAGGCAGTCACTAGTTGAACTACCCCTCTGATCCTATGAACCAGTTACAAAAGGTGTTCCCTTTTTCCTGTACATAGCAGGAAACATAACAACCAGTCTCTCATTCCACCCAAGGAATATATTTTCTCTACAATGACTCAGCCTTCCTAGTCCTTCTCCCACTATGAAAATGCTGCTGCACCCTAGTCCTCCTAACACCACCAATTTACCAAGGATCCTCCCACTTAAAATTCCCTCTTCCACTACAATTAACTGGTCAGATACACAAGAAGACACCAGTAACATAGCCAGTATGGGGTTAACTCTCTTAACCCCCTCAGGACTCCTAATTGGAGGCACAGCATTATAGCTACAGCAAGAGACATCCAAACTAACATTTGGAGCCTTACAAAGCTAACCCAATCTGTGCAAAAACTCACAGTTCAGCTTAACTCTTTAGCCCAAGTTATGCTCCAGAACAGGAGGTCCTTGATCTCCTTACTGAGATTCATGGAGGCACGTGCACCTTCCTCAAAGAATAATTCTATTGTTATATTAATAAGACTGGCCATATTCAAAACAATTTAGATAAAGACCTCCATCAAATCTTTAAATAAATACAACTTGTCGACATGGAGAAAAACCCTACAGAAACAACTAAAAACATTCTTAATCATATTTCTGCTCCCCTTAGCCTCATTATTACTGATTTTGGCACTTGCCCCCTTACTTCTCAGACTGTTTATACATTTCTTACAAAATACCATTCAAACAATAACCAGCAGAGCCATCAGCCAGTTTGTTCTCTTACAGATGCAAGACCCTAAAAAAGCAGCCAGCCATTTCCAACCTCTAACACCTCTCAGATGGCTTCACTGCTTTCTTTAGGCATCCATAACAGCCTCTTTACAGTAAGCTGCAGCCTAAGAGACACTGACTCCATTTCCACAACAGCAGCAGCAGAAAAGTCTGGGACGATAGGTTGGTCAGAAGAACTTCAGACTTCAAATAGAGCAAGCATAGCCCATTCTATTTTGAGCATAAGGCACTCCATTTTGGCTGTTCAGTGATCTTTGCTGAAAACAAACCCTTCTGGGACCTAGTCAGAAGAATCAAACCTTTAAAAGATAAGCAGTCTCGCTCATGGGAGCTGATGCCTATTGTGTCTCAACCTGCCTTCACCGAGGCACCAAATAAACTTCAACTATTACTCCACATCTGGCTTTGTGACTTGATTTAGTCAACCTCACACTTAAATTGAGGCCGACATTGATTATCATTGTGAGAGATTTAAAAATTTATAGATCATAAATACAAACTCTAAAAATGAATATAAACTTAAAAAAAATACAATCAATCTAATACCTAAGTAGTAAGACATGTAGTAAATAAAAAGAACACACATTCTTTGGAAATGTGTATGAGGACATTTATAAAAATATCTCATGTGTTAATTAGGCCACAAAGGAAGTCTCTGTCTGTTGCTGGAACCGCAGGGGGTTTCAGTCTAGGTCTAGTTTCTCCTCACAGTTGCACAAACATCCCATTATTGAGAAAAGGAGGATTGCCAAGGAAGAAATTAATTTTTAATACAATAGACATTGTCAGGAGACTGGGAGAAACCGCCTCTCTCCATTAAAGATGATCTTTTTTTTAAAATTGTTTGGGATTTTGATGGTACAAAGAAGTAGGCTACACCGACTGCATTTGTTAAAGTTCCTCCTATACTTGTGTTCCGCCCCCAAGAGGTATGCCATACACCGTGACCCCCATCCCACTCACTCCTCCCTTCTCCCTGGTCCCTCATTACTCTACCCTCCCCCGTGTATTAGATAATCTACTGCCTTCATATTAGAATCGAGTACATTGGATTTTTGCTTCTCCATTCTTGTGATGCTTTACTAAGAAGAATGTGTTCCACCTCCATCCTTCACATCTTATGTTGATACAGAATCTTTTTTAGTGGTTGAATAGTATTCCATGGTATACATATATCACAGCTTGTTAATCTATTCCTGGATTGATGGACGTTTAGGCTGTTTTCACATTTTGGTGATTGTAAATTGAGTTGTATTAAACAGTCTAGTGCAAATGTCCTTATGATAATTTTTTTTTTCCTTCTGGGATGCCTAGTAATGGGATTGCAGGATAAAATGGGAGGTCTAGCTTGAGTTCTTTGAGGATTCTCCACACTTCCTTCCAAAAAGGTGGTATTAGTTTTTAGTTCCACCAGCAGTGAAGAAGTGTTCCCTTCTCTCTACATCCCTGCCAGCATCTGCAGCTTTGAGACTTTGTGATGTGGCCATTTTTGCTGGGGTGAGGTGATATCTCAAGGTAGTTTTGATTCGCATTTTTCTGATGATTAGGGACAATGAACAACAAAAAAGTATGGGGAAAATGCTTGAAGATATCTGCCTGGGGAAAGATTTTATGAAGACTTCTATGGCAATTGCAACAACAACAAAAATAAATCAATGGGACTTAATTAAACTGAAAAGCTTGTGTAGAGCTAAGGAAACAACAACCAAAGCAAATAGCCTTCAGAATGGGAAAAGATACTTGCATATTATGAATCAGACAAATGCTTGATAATTAGGACCTACAGAGAACTCAAGTTAATCAACAAAAACAGTCCCAACAATCCCATATATCACTGGGCAAGAGACATGAATAGAACCTTTTCTAAAGAAGACAGACAAATGGCTAACAAACATAACATCATGGGCTTTTAAAAGGGGAGCCACCTGCTTTGGAGTAGATAGTGGTGTAACTAAAAGGGGGAGGGGTAGTTTGTGGGGGGATGGTGAATCTTGGCCTTCAGACCTTCAGCTTCTTTATCTTGCAGAAATTCCATCATTTCTGGGAAATTGCTCAAAATGTCACATAGTAAAGGGAGAAGATTATTTAAGGATTATTGAAACTTGTTCAAGAAAAAAATGGTACATATGTTAATTAGGCCACAAATAAATTCTCTAGCCTATGATCATAATGAAATAATATAATTTTTAATTAAATTACAACAAATATTAATAAAATATGGCCAAGAGCCAATAACAAAAATTTAGCTAAAAGAAAATTATGCATTTTGAAATGAAAATACACTTTAAATTTCATGTGCTAAGGGGGGATTAATAATGGTAGTTATAGAAGTAGGACTGAACAATAACCATAAAACACTGTGTATTTAAAGATAAAATATAGCTAAGAAATAAAATTTATAGACCAAATAAAATATGTTTAAAAGAATATATTCGAGTATTTGGTTTGAAAGGCTGAACAATAGAAACAAAGAGGGAATAAAGATTAATGAGAAAATTTTAAAAATTATTGAAGTATAAAACAAATCTAAAAAATAAAGATGTTCAACCAAAACCAAAGGCTGTTTCTCTAAGAAGGTTAACAAGGCATATAAAGTTTCAGGCCTGATCAAATTAAAAAACTTCTGCACAACGAAGGATACATTCAAAAGAGCAAAGAGGTCTTCCACGGGATGGAAGAAAATATTCACATGCTATACATCTGATAAATGACTGAGAACCAAAATCTACAAAGAACTCAAGCAAATCAGAAAGAAACATGCAAACAACCCCATTAAAAAGTAGGCAAAAGGTATGAACAGAAATTTTTTTTTTTTTTAGAACTTTTCAAATGAAAACATGTTAATGGCCAATAAAAACTCATGAAAACATGCTTAATGTATCCAGTCATTAAGGAAATGCAAATCAAAACCACAGTGAGATATCACCTAACTCCAGTGAGAACGACTGATATTAAAAAGTCCCTGGGAGAGAAAGGAACTCTTATACTCTGTTGGGGGGGCAACAAACTAGTACAACCTCTATGGAAAATTGTAGAGACATAGCTCAAAGAACTTAAGGTAGACCTACCATTTGACCTAGAAATCTCACTGTTGGGCGTATACCCAATAGCAACACAATTTACAATTGCAAACATGTGGAAATAACTCAAGCGCCCACCAATACATGAGTGGATTAATAAAATATGGTGTACATAAACTATTGAGTGCTAACTTTTCAGCCCCATAACAATGCGGTGATCTACTATCTTTTTGGATAACCTGAACGGAACTGGAAATGATTCTTAAGTTAACCATTCTAAGAAGGGAAAAACAAACACATATGCTCAGTACAAATTGGAACTAATCAATCAACATAGAAGTGCAAATATAGAAGCAAATCTCCAAGAAAATCAAGCTTGGGGCAGGGAGGAGGAGGAACTGAGCAAATTCACACTATCTGGGTGAAAGGCTCACTTATGTGTATAACTTTGATTCATTCTGTACAAAATCAAAGTATGTAAACAAAACGTGTATCCCCCTAATGTCCTGAAATTTTTTTAAAGTACTAGCTAATTGCTCAGATGGTAATTTAATTTCAAAAGTTAAATTTTTTTTAAAAATTGCTATCCAAAACCTGTTAATTTTCTTCATAACATTTGCCACTACGTGTTATTTGTTTTACTTGTTTTCTGTCTTAGTCACTAGGATATCATTTGCATAAGAGCAAGGGAAGCATCTCCTTGTTCACTGTCAGTCAAACCCAGACTTCCCCACACATGGTGCTTAACAAATGTTTGTCAAATATTTTAATAAATGAAAAAAAATAGTTGAGAATAAACAATATTGTTAATGACAAAGACACAGACTATAGATATTGTGGTGATTTTAATATTCTTAAGTACTTTGAATATGAAAGACTTAAGCAGACAAAGGCCATTTAATAAATGAACTTCCTAGCCAGAAATCCCCCAGTCTTGCAAAAGAGTCCAGGGCAGATGGTTCTATGGTTGACTTTTAACAACATAAAGTTTAAAAAAAAAAAAAAAAGCTTAAATTTTACAAAGTGTTCTAAAAACTAGAAAGAAAAAAAGAAACAGTCAAACTCATTTATGGGTCATTTTAACCCTGATTCCTATTAAAAACAAAATAAGAGAAGGGAAAAAAGTCTGTAAGCCAATCTCACATCTGTCATTAGGTACAAAAATCCTCAATTAATATTTCCCTCAAAAAGTCCAATAAGTTTCTGTAAGTGTCAGATCAACAGTCTTTCAGTTCTCGGTGTGCTCTTAGCAGAGGAACTACTAGACGCATTGAAAGCAAGGCAAGCAAGAAGGGCAGTTTATTGAATAGTAAGATACATTCTCCACAGATAGTGAACCAGGCCTCAATTCTGACAGGGGTGGGGTGAAACGATATACCATAATGCAGATTTATGCTAATGACATGATAATCAGCCTTAGGTCACTCTAGGTCACCTTCCAGACCCTATGGTACCTGAACTTCACGGCACCTGCTGGGGAATCCTGTGCATTCTTTTGCAGCTGGTGCACTAAGTTGTGATTGGTGGACTGGCAGGTTGTTACCTCCTTTCTCCCCCAGGTGTGGCAAGTGCTGCTGGTGGCCACGTCTGTCTCCAGGAAACCTGGAAGTCCCTCACTCTCTACCTAACATTAGGATGGGTTTTTCATCACATAAAAGGATCAGAGTATTTTTCAGTTTCTGAATTCTTACTGTGGACAATTTCAAAGTATGGGAAATATAATCTTTGTCTTTGGATCTGAGGGATGATTAAAAACTCCTTTGCCTTTAGCTCTTTGCTTCCAATTACATACAAGTTAGACTGTAATTTTTGATTGTCATTGCAGATTTATTTGAGTGGACTTAGCAGCTTTTAAAAGATGGTTTAATGTCAGTAATTGAAGAAGAGTTTCTGACCCAGGGCAGTCAAATGAGCTTGTGATTGCAATTCTGCTTTCTTAATTACAAACAAAGAAGAAAATTAAAAATAAAACCACAGTGTTAGTGATGCCCTAGTGAAAAGAGAAAAGTACCAGATGTGTGTGTGTGTATAAAAGAACATATATAGGGAAAACTTGGAAAAGAAACACACCAATATACTATTAGTGATCACTTAGAGAAAATTTACTTGGAGAAGTGGAATAGATAGCTTTACTTCTTACAGGTAATTTTTAATTTTGTAATTTTTCAACAGTTTCAAATAAAATACAACCAGGGGAAAAAAACACAAAAGGAGAAGTACTCTGGCTGAAAGAGAGAAATAAGACAGGAAGAAAAAGGAAACAGAAGAACAAAAGAAAAGAATTCTAATAAACTAGGAATGCCAAGGTAAGTATTATACATGTAGAAATATGGCCAAATTTCTTTCCTTTTTTATTAAGTAATAATAATAATAATAATGCGAAAAAAGGAACATTCACATTGTCAGATAAGAGTATGTCTATCATAGAATGCTTTGACTCTGAGGTTCAATAAGGAGTCATCAGTTAACTTATTTTTCTAGCATCTCAAAAAATAGATAAATAATATTTATAAATAAAAATAAAAGATACTTTTAAAACAGATCATGCTGGCTCAGCGCCTGTGGCTCAATCGGCTAAGGCGCCAGCCACGTACACCTAAGGTGGCAGGTTCGAATCCCCAGCCTGGGCCTGCCAAACAACAATGATGGCTGCAACCAAAAAATGGCCAGGCGTTGTGGTGGGTGCCTGTGGTCCCAGCTACTTGGGAGGCAGAGGCAGGAGACTTGCTTGAGCCCAGGAGTTGGAGGTTGCTATGAGCTGTGATGCCATGGCACTCTACCCAGGGGGATAGCTTGAGGTTCTGTCTCAAAAAAAAAAAA
>CAUYQV010090755.1:0-15694 GCA_963574575.1 Galagoides demidoff | reverse complement strand
CCACCCCCTCCCCATATTCTTGGGCTAGAATTAAGTTGTATCTTTCTTTTGAGAGCTATAGATTAGTTTCATAAAAGGGCTGTGTACATTGGATACTTTTTCTTCCATTCCTGAGATACTTTGCTAAGAAGCACATTTTCCAGTTCCATCCATGTAAACATGAAGGTGGTAAAGTCTCCGTTTTTCTTTAGGGCTGCATAGTATTCCATGGTGTACATATACCACTGTTTATTGATCCATTCGTGGATTGA
This sequence comes from Galagoides demidoff, assembly GCA_963574575.1. Taxonomy (NCBI): domain Eukaryota; kingdom Metazoa; phylum Chordata; class Mammalia; order Primates; family Galagidae; genus Galagoides; species Galagoides demidoff. The sequence goes on along the minus strand of CAUYQV010090755.1, from coordinate 15,443 downwards.
TGGACACTTAAACGTATTAGCAAGAAGAAAACGAGTGATCCCAGACGATGGTTTTGTGGGGCTGTGCTGTGTGTTGTAAGGTGTTTGCCCTCATGCCTGTATCTCATTAGGTTCCAGTAGGACCCTTGCCATGATAACCAAAAATGCCTTCAGTCATGGGCACACAACCTCTTGGGGAGCAAAATCAATCCCTTCAACAGTCCTTTCATTCAAGTTTTATTTGTTTGTTTCATTATCAGAACTTGATTTTGTTTTCTGGCTAGTGCCTAATGTATAATATTACTCTGTGCTGCACTTCACTCTTGAATATGTTCTTATCTCCTTTAAAACTAATCCACACTTGACCTTCCCCAGACTATTTGTAGCTGATTTTTCTGTCATGAGTGTTGGGTGTCCAACTTTTGGCTTCCCTGTGCCACACTGGATGAAGAAAAGAGTTGCCTTGGGCTCCATGTCAAATACGCAAACACTCAGCAAAGGTGATGAGCAGGAAAAAAGGGTCTGTGCATTATTTCTGTGATATCTGCACTGCACATAAGCAAAAAGTCTTCACATAATACGCATGCAGCCGTGGGCTGTGGGTTGGACACCCCTAAAGAGTTAATCCTCTTTCCCATCTTCCACTTTTCCAATATATTTCAACATTGTTATCAAAACAGAAAATACAAGAAGAACAGCTTCTTGTTTGTTCCCGTTTATTATCAGTGAGATGCTGTAAGATTTCCACTCAGTGGAAATATCTAATTAGGTGCATAGTTTCCATTGAGTTTGATTTTAAGGCTTCCCAATAAATAACTTAGAATGTGAGACTCTACAAATGGTTTCCTTTGGTTTTGTTTATAATTTTAAAGACAGTGATAAATCAGACATTTTAATACCTAGCATTTGTTTTTCCAGCAAGCTACCATAGTGATTTTTTGCATGACTCTTAACATAAAAATGTTATAACATTTTCCACAAGAAAGTTTAACATGTAACCACTTTGTTAACCACCATAGAAACAGACCAAATCTTACAAGTGTCTAGATTTCAAAACGCAGAGCAGTTTAGAGAGCTTAAAAAAAAAAAATGGGTCATAGTAACTAGTCAACCTTGTTTAAAATATATAACTAAAACTGCTGTTGCTATATTTCTCATACAAATAAAACATCACTTTTACACTAAGTATAAATTCTAATATTTTTAGCTTTTGCATGGGTTGTATTTGCTGATTGTTTTTATAAATAGATTTGAAGCTATATATAATTTTCAACTTAAGTGAGTCTTTGAAAACAGTTTTCTTAGAGAAAATAATTAGTTTGAGAGAAACAAAGATCAGAAGCATATAGCATAGAGCTGGCATACACCTGGGTTCTGTATCATTCTAATATCAAAAAGATATCACACTAAAATGCATTGAAAAAGAATGTTTGTTAATATAAAGTTATTGAGAGTTACGAATAAATATCATTGTAAGTCCAGGGAGTGGAACTAAAAAAAAATTACTCTAATTACCATACTTGAAGTTGATATGACAACCCTGAAAACTCCATGGATCTTCATGTCCATAAATAAGATAAGGTATTCTATTTATCCACATTGCAAGAGAAATCAGAATTCACTCCAGATGATTCAAACAAAAAGACTCCAGTAAAGAAATAACTTTCACAGAGATAGTCAGGCGTGAGGAGCCAAGGAAGGGGCTGTGAGGTGATCAGTAATTCCCGGCGTCAGAGAGCCACTCGGGGACCCAGGGGATCAATGAAAGTGAGGAGGTTCCTGGAGGCTGCTGGGAACTGGAAGAAGGAAGTGCAGTCTGGGAAAGATGCAGCAATTGCCGGAGATGCTGTGGTCAGAGGGGAAAGAAGACAAAAAAGCAAAATAAACCAAAACAACAAAAACTTTCATTTTAATGACAAGAATATTTAAAAATATATTTTAAGAAAACACGTCTCTTTTTTGTTATGCCAACTGTCACCTGTAGACGCCTCCTAATTCTTGAGCTTCCAAAAGCAGGCAGTTACCCTCAGCAAAGCCCAGAGGCTCTGGAATTGAAGGAACCCATCTACATTTTCCTGCATTTAGCAGGAATGACTGGGCCTTACTTACCCTCCTCCTCTCTCCACCCTCTTCAACCCTCAGTCATTAGTTATGAGCCACCCCAGCAAGGGCAGGACCTTCAGCACAGTCCCTTCTGCAGGGGAGGCCATCTTGAACGCTCTGAGGGCTGAAGGCTGTTGACAGGCAGGCTGCCAACTGATAGGGCAATACATTCTCTCTTGAAGGCGAATCTGGGTCGCACCTTCTCATATCCATCACAGAGGAATTTTTCTCCTGAGATATACAAACTAACGGTGGCAGCAATGATTAACCTTTTTCATTCTTCTTAAACTTGAGTATATTTTGTCCTAAAAGTAGCAGGTCACATGGTGTGTCTGCACATTTTTATAAGTCTATGGACTTATAAAAGATGTCTTCTTTCTAAGCATGACCTGATTCATTTTATATACACATATATAATAATTTTATTGAAATTTTATATATTTACATATTAAAATATATATATACATTTTATATATATAATAATTTTATTGAAATTATATATATATAAAATATAAAATATATGTACATTATATATATAAAATGAATTTAGTGGAGCTTAGAAAGAAGATATAACATATATAGAATATTATATATTATGTATCTAATTATATATATATATATATAAAGAGAGAGAGAGAGATGCTATTCCCTCAGGCAATTTAAAATCAGTCTTTGAATGTTTAAATTATTCAAATATAGTTTACAATTGCAAAGATTCTTCTTTCCTTTCTAATTTCATAAACACCAATATATAAGAAAAAACTTTCAATGTGCAAGTGGGATTGTAGTAAATTTGTGATTTTTCAGACGAAACTTCGCCTACCCAGCACAGAAGTTGCGAATGAAACAGAAAAGCTGTGATGATCATTGGAGCTTGAGAATCCAATGCACCACTATTAACACAACACAGTCCCCCTCTGTGGAAAAAGGTCTCACCTTCCTCCCTCCAGCCAGCTAAAAGAGAATGTAATTAGGACACGGGGATGGAAATCCGATCTCAAACAAAAGGCTGTATTGTTATGAAGTTTAAAGGTGAGTGTATCCAAATATCAAAAACTAATTAAGCAGAACAGGTGATATTTAACTACTTTGAAACTTCAAAAGAAGAAAATTGATTTTTGTCTCATTGGATTAAATTACATTTTCATATTGATTGACACAGACTGCCTCTGTCACTCCTTCCCCAGACAAGGCAAATACACCAGCTACTATTTATTCATGAAACTCTGCCTCTGAAAATTACAGAGAATGTTATTCTAGCATTTTATTATTGAACAAATATTTAGACAGGTGATGATATTTTGGAAGATAAACAGAAATATACCTCGAATCACTTCTACTATGTAATTCAGACCTAGAAAGTAAGGCATAGAAGTGGCAGGATAAAATCACAGGTCAATCCTCTCTGTCTGATGTAGATAAGATCAATGGGACCGAGAAAGCTTAATTAAAACTTTGACCAGTCGTATTTTTGGCAGCCCCTAAACTAAGTCATTGCGGTAAGTACCGCTGCTAGTTCAATAATCTTATCATTTACTCACCCAAAGTTACAAAACAACTAAGAACTTTGCAGAAGACTAATAAAACTATTAAACTGCAAGAATGCAAACAAAAGTTTCCTAAGGAAATGGGCCAGGGAGAAACATAAAAATATAGAAAGAATCTTACTCTCTGAAGCAGCAAACATCCTGCCCAACAGAAAGACACCAGTTCTAAACGATTTGTTTTGCATTTTGTTTTGGAAAGTAAACAAGGTAATAAAATGTGTGGAAAGAGGGTCAAGGTTCAACGAACCTAACAGAAGTTATATATTTTTTTCCAAAACAAACAGTGCCTCGGTCACAGTTCTGGACTTTTATTGTGTGGGTGGGGAATAGAAGCTAAAAATACCATGGAATTTCTTGAGACAGTAGATGGGATTTGTCGCAGTTCTGTAGGGTAAGATCTGGAGGAAAATGGAGTAAATCAGACAAACACAGACCAACCAAACAAAAAAACCTCATGAACGTGTGAGGGTCATCCTCCTGCCTCAGCCTCCCGAGTAGCTGGGACTACAGGTGCCCACCACAACACCCGGCTAAAATACAACCTTGCTTGTGAAGTGCCAGAGAGAGCCAGCCATTCGCACAGTGCGGTGTTTGCGAGGTGATCTTTTTGAACTTGGAGTCATCCCCTCCATTTTGTGACTTTTTACATTTATTTGCAAATGTAAACGTGTCAGGTGCCACAATTGAAACAATGTTTTTTGGTTTGTTTTCTTTGCAAATCTTTTAAACACAAATGCTAAAACTAAGGCGACCTACCAAAATATGTAGGTCTAATCATAAGTAGAGTCCTTTGATAATACAGTGCCATGTTTAAGATAATAGACTGGGTCTGCTAATGGGTTAGACGCGGAGAAGTGTCATGACAACCCAAATGAGCTTTTCCTAAATCTCCATTGTCTGAGTGAGTATGAGAAGAAATTAAGGTAACAGCTTTATGTAAGTCACCACAGGGAATTCCAGAACTTTGGGACTGAGGCACGCCGCTCCATGAAGGGAACCACACATCATACTGATTTTTTGATTGAGCCTTTGACAAGCTGGATGGCAGGTCACAGCTGAAGAGACAGCTGGTGTTGGGCGTCACCGGTCTCTCCTGTGCCAGAAAGTACAGTGAGTTCAACTGTGCAATGTTCAACCACGTGCCGATTGGGTTCTGCACCCATTGTATCAGAAAATAGAACAGAGTGTTTTCATGGAGCAACACAGAGTCTGCCCACACCACATATGGGATGTTTTCAGGAAGGCTGTCAAAACCAATGACTTGATTAATCTGACAATCCCTTGAATAATTCAGATACTCTGCACTGTAAATGCGGAGAGAATATGGAGATATCCAAGTTAATTGATACGGTTGCCATGACGATCGTCAACTTTCCATCTTAGTTTACTGTTTTCTGTGGGCAATTAATAGGTCAGTGAACACTGATTTCTTTTCTTTTTCTTTTTCTTTTTTTTTTTTTGCTGTTTTTGGCCAGGGCTGGGTTTGAACCTGCCACCTCCTGCATATTGGGCCAGTGCCCTACTCCTTTGAGCCACAGGTGCCACCTGTGAACACTGATTTCTGAATCACCACGATGGAGGCTTGAAAGAGAGAGATTGGTATATAATGCTGTTTTTACTAAAACACATAATCATTTTTATCTTTTTTTTTTTTTTTTTTTTTTTTGCAGGTTTCTTGACCCAGGCTGGGTTTGAACCCGCCACCTCCAGCACATGCGGCCGGCATCCTACTCCTTTGAGCCACAGGCACCGCCCATCATTTTTGTTTTTCTTTTACATTGTGTTTGTAGTTTCAGTATCATGCATATACTGACTACCTTGTTTTTTGCTTTTCTTTCCAAAAATGAGGCAGAATATAGAAAATATTTGAGCAAAAGACTATTTGGTTCTATTACATGAAGTAGAATAAAACCATAGTGTATGGTTGTTTATAAAGTAGATTTTCTGAGGGTAATCAGTGGACCTCACCTTGTGCCTATTGCAAGGGTACATGTCAAATCTATTCAGAGTAGAGTACAAATGTCTTTTTTGTTGTTGTTATTGTTGGAATTCTCATTGCTGTTTTAGCTGGCTGAGGCCGGGTTCAAACCCGCCACCCTTGGTATATGAGGCTGGCGCCCTACCCACTGAGCCACAGGTGCTGCCCCAAGGACAAATGTCTTAACACAACAATTAAATAAGTGAGGTGAAGGCTTTGTGAGCCAGTTTGGTGCAAGCATTCTAAATTGTATATAAAATCAGCATATTGCGCCTCATAAATGCAGTAACATACACAGTTCTGATCTAATTTTAAAAAGCCAAAAATAAATAAATAAAGCAGATTTTAAACCATAAACATGCAGGTCATCCTGAGTGAGATTTTTAAGATAACCAAAGGGAGAAATAAAAGAGCATGAGTTTTGGAACTTGTGTTTTCAAATAAATAAATGCAGAAATAAGTCACCATGTTTTGCTATCCATTGTCAAAATTAAAAGAAATAGAAACTGTTTTATGCTAGAAATAGACATATAATTATAATTGCATATGAAAAAGACAAATAAGTAATATTTTAGTGAAGAATAGACTATCCACTTCATAGCTAACCCATATCCAGATATTAATGAATATTTAATGCAACTACCAGACATTAATTTTATATCTTACCTATTGTATAAAATTGCTTGCAAGCAGTAAGTTTATAATGTTTTTTGTGGGGATTTTTTGCAGTTTTTGGTTGAGGATGGGTTTGAACCCACCACCTCCAGCATATGGGGCTGGTACCCTATTCCTTTGAGCCGAAGGTGCTGCCCAAGTTTGTAATGTTTTACTAGTCTGAAGAAAGTACCCCTTTAAATGTGTGGCGTAGATAATTAATTAAACAATGTGTGTAGCTATAACAGACACATTAACATGTTGTAATTAGTGTGAAGATGATTAACACTAATTTCTCATCCCTACCAACTACTAGTACACGGTAAATACCTGAGTATTAGTGTTTGATTTATACTGCTGCTACTTTGAGTATCTATTAGAGAAGTTAATCAAATCTGTTTGTGTGTGGAATATTTTGAGACGATGTTTAAAATTGTTATTTAGTTCCTAACAATTTTTGTTTCTTTTTTCCTATAGTCACAAAATTTGCAATTTTTAGTTTGTTTCATGTATATATTTATAGAAACAATGCTCCCTTCTGGTGACAGTGCCAAAGAACCAGTCTAGGGTTGCATAAAATAAATGTCAAAGTTAATTTGCAGTGAAATGTGCAAAGCCCTCATTAATGACATTCTGGCAAATTCTAACGTGATGAGGTTTCCTCCAGGCCGGCGTTACATCGGAAAGGAGGTTTAAAAATCCTCAGAGACCTTCTATCTCACTGTATCCCATTCCTCCTACTGCTGGAAACCATATTATTTTTCATCTTATCTTCCCTAAAGTATCTTGATATTAATCCAAAATGAGTAAAACATTTAAAACATTTCAATAATAAATGTGACTAGACAGCAAATAGTAGTTACCTTAAATTATACAAACCATCATATCCATTCTTTTTTGTAGCTGTTTTGTTTTGTTGAAACTGGATTCATATAGTACCTGCTGTATTGTGACATTCAAACAGCAGTAGTTAAATTTGAAAATTGCAATACCTTGAAGGTAAAGGAAAATGAATAATGCACATTTTTAACTTTAAAGAATTTAAACAAGATTAAACTTTGAGAAAATTTGCAAGGACAATACAAAGAAATCTCAAATACCATTCATTCATTGAGATTGGCCAAATTATAAATATTTGTCCACGTTTGAGTTATTATTCTATCCCTCTTTCTTTCTTCTCTCTATAGGAATGTGTAGTTAAGTATAAATACATATATAGTTACACATTTATATAACTTGCCATTACTTTAAGAAATATTTGAGCTGTGCCTGTGGTTCAAAGGAGTAGGGCGCTGGCCCCATATAGCGGAAGTGGGGGGTTCAAACTCAGCCTCGGCCAAAAACTACAAAAAAAAAAAGAAAGAAATATTTGAGAATGACCTTCAAATATCATGACAACTTTCTCTCAAATAGTCCAATGTGTATTTCTTAAAATTAAAACATTTTTCAAAAAATTATGAAAGTATTATTATAATATGATCTATTCTACTTTACTCAAATTTTGCTCAAAATTTTTCTTAAAATTTTCTGATCCAGGATTCAATCTAATTCATTTAACTTTCTCTGTTTTTATCTTTTTTTTATCTAAATTGAATTATCAGCCATTTTTTGTCTTTTGAAACTGCTATATTTTTGAGATCACAGGCCATTTATTCTAGAATGTTCCTCAGTTTGGGTATGTTCACATTATTAGCTTAATTATTAGGAATACTTCCACCTGTGTTGAGAAGATGCTAAGATAAAACCAACTTAGGGTAGTTGCTGAATTACAAAGGACTGGCTAGTCTAGTATTTAGTTTTTAAGACAGAAACCACTCTGGGAAATAGTAAGTATATAGCACAATTCTCCGTTGGAAGGAAAAGTGGGTGCAATGAATTATAAGAATTATGTGGCCTCAACATAAACTGGTTGATAATCAAAAAATAAAACTATTAAATTTGTTTGTGAGGGATAATAAAAAGAGATAAGTCTTTATAGAATGAAAATACAATGAAAAGTCATAAAGACATGAACTCCTAGGACAGTTTCCAGGAGACCAGATGTTTTGGGGTGTTTGTAGTTTTTGTTACTGAAAGAAAAAGCTGAATTCAAATTTTACCCCAAGTCATTTACTCAACTATTTACATTAACTTGGTCTTTGTTGCCAAAAAATATCTTCAGTTCTATCTCCTACTATAAAATTAGAAACTTTTCTAGTCCTGTAAAGTTCTGAATTCTTTCTAACTAGTCAGTTTTTTTTTTTTTTTCTGAGACAATCCATCTTTTACAACGTCTTGCCCCCAAAAGTCATTCGTAGCTGGCATACACTACTGAAAAGAGTTTCCTAACTCTTTCTTAGAGCTGCCAGGCCAGCAAGTTTATTTTTCCACTTCGAGACTATTGCCGATGACAAGTTTAACAAATGTTATCCCTCTGTTTGGCAAAGAACACGAAGCTTCTGGCCTGGGGTATAACTTTCCTAGCTCTCTGCTGCCTAAATGCTAAGCCGTTGATACATACTTTAGTTTTTGGTCAAAATAGCACTCTTATCTGTTCCCAATCTCTTTTCTTTGAGACAGAGCCTCAAGCTGTCCCCCTGGTAGAGTGCCATGGCATCACAGCTCACAGCAACCTCCAACTCCTGGGCACAAGTGAGTCTCCTGCCTCAGCCTCCCAAGTAGCTGGGACCACAGGCACCTGCCACAATGCCTGGCTATTTTTTGGTTGCAGCCATCATTGTTGTTTGGCAGACCTGGGCTGGATTCGAACCTGCCACCTTAGGTGTACGTGGCTGGCGCCTTAGCCGCTTGAGCCACAGGCGCCGAGCCCCAATCTCTCTTTAGTCACAAAATTCTAAGCTATCTTCCCATAAGAGACAAACTCACAATTTTTAAACGGCTAACATAATAAAATTTCCTGCTCACTTATAACACGATCTGAAGGAGAATTAGATGGTTCCCACCACTAGCTCCCACCTCTTCCCTAAAAGAGTTGACACAGGTGTCTGGATAACCCCATACTTTTCTAAGATCTATAATTTCTTCCTTTTCAGTATGAACAAGCAGAGAGCGAAGACACACAAGCTTGGCAGGACCCTGGGGAGCCTTGTGGGAGGACTGGGCTGCACCATCTCCTTCACACACCCCTGGACAGAACCACTCACGGCACTAATGCCACAAGGAAAGACTTGGAGAATAGAGTGTTTGGGACATCGGAGAGGGAAGGGAAAACTATTTGGTAACCAGTTATCACTGTCTTGGTCACATAAAGTCAGGGAAAATGTTTTTTACAATCTTCATAGTATAAAAGCAAAAATTAGTATGTTGTAGAGGGGGAACTTCAGACAAAAGAAAAAATTGGGTAAATTTGTTTGTGTCTTTAGAAGTGCCCAGACAAAAGTGAAATAAAGTTCAAATCAATGATGTAATAAAGGACATGGATAGTAAATTCCAGAGATATCTTTTTTTTTTTTTTTTTTTGGCTGGGGCCGGGTTTGAACCCACCACCTCTGGTATATGGGGCTGGCACCCTACTCTTTGAGCCACAGTCACTGCCCTCCAGAGATATCATTAAATAGTTGTTTTAGTAGAAAACTGGATGAAAAATTATGTAAGGGGATCAGAGATATATTTGCTGATTTTTCTTTGGTGGACAGGTAACTAGCTTGCCGTGAACAATATGTAAAACCCATCTCATCTTTAAACAGACAAACTTTAGTTTGTACCTATTGGGTTACAATTTCCTACAAATTGTCATCATCGTGACCTGGCAGTGGGACTGTAATTTCAGAACTATGAAGATGAATGAAGTGAAGATTTTTATATTTGTGGGTTACAGGCCTATAAATACTAGGTAAGACCTGATTAATTGACACAGCCTGCTTAATCTGTTTTCCATTTATTTATTAAAATAAATAAATAAATAAATAAAGTAATTGCAGGCAATACAGTGTTTTTACATTCAGAGACTTGAATACCATGAGGAGTCTTTTTATCACTTGATCTTGCTTCTTTCTATGTCTTTTTGTCCCTTCTCCATTGATAGAAAAACATACAGTCCACATGTGTCCATAGTGAGAGGGAACTTGGGCATTGAAAATCAACTATTATAATCCTACCATTTAATTATGGAAGCTGAAAGGGTTAGAATTCCAAGATCCACTCAGAATAATCCTGAAATAAGCATGAATTCACCTACCTTGGTTGTAAACATTGGACAAAGCCATTTTTCTTGGCTAAGGTCAGGAGCTGGCAAATTATCCCCCGTCGTGGGATGGAAATGAAGCAAGGTCATCTGGGAGGACAGCAGCCTCCATGTGCTATACCAAGAACAGAATGGAAGGACGGTTCCCACAACGAAGAGAAACAAGGTTCCACGGAAAGTGATTGTCACTCCAGCTGTTGTGCTGTTTCTGGATCACAGGTTACCGGACAAGTAGATAAATAAATCATCAGTCCACAAACAGGTGATTTCCTGCAATGAAAGAAAAATGCAGACAAACACAGAAGTTATGGACTTCAGGAGCTCTTGGTGGGAACCTATACAATTAAAAGAAAAGAAGAAAAAAGAAAAGACATGGGCTTGGTGCCTGTGGCTCAATCGGCTAAGGCGCCAGCCACTACACCTAAGGTGGCGGGTTCGAATCCCCAGCCCGGGCCACCAAACAACAATGATGGCTGCAACCAAAAAATGGCCGGGCGTTGTGGTGGGCGCCTGTGGTCCCAGCTATTTGGGAGGCGGAGGCAGGAGACTCGCTTGAGCCCAGGAGTTTGAGGTTGCTATGAGCTGTGATGCCACGGCACTCTACCCAGGGGGACAGCTTGAGGCTCTGTCTCAAAAAAAAAAAAAAAAAAAAAAAGACATGAACAAAATGGGCCTAAACTAGAACTCACAATATTTAGTTATTTATATTATTAGATAGTAAACACTTTCAGCATTTCGTTCAATGTACTCCAGAAACATAAATGATAAAGAACTCTCTATCCAACTATTGCTACCCAAGCAGCCTCGGAAATCAGATTAACGTTAAACAAGGCAACAAACACAGGTGTTAAAATGGGAAGTCATTTTATTTGCTTCAAAATAAAATTTATTTCTTTATTTGCTTTTGTTTCTGTTAGGTTTATTTCTGTTAGGTTTTCTTTAAATGGTTCAAAAGTCACAATACTTTTCATACCTGCATTTAATTAGAACTTTCTAAATCTGTTTGAAAATACTAATTGCCTGGACTCTCCAGAGCATTTTTGGAAAGCGGAAGATAACTGTATTTCTCTTTTACAGATGGATGACCCACAGAAAGAGAGCTTAAGTGCTCTTATAAAAAAGTATATACTCATTCATGTGTTGAAGTGAGGGCTGGCAGTGAGTGTGGACACTCTGACTATTTCTTTAAGCACTTAGCTTAACAGCTACCCCTTTAATGGAAGAGGTAGTGATCCATGCCTTCCATTTCTTGCCATTTAATTACTTGGAATCAGATTGGACTTTGAGACCAATTGCCTCTGCATTTATTTTTTTTAAGTCCATTTTTGAGAGGTTTTGCAAAAATCTGAATCAAGTATAAGACATTTCTGTTTTGTATTTGGGATAAAGCTACATCATTAAGAGAAATAAATCTCAGGTTATAAAGGAAAGCCAGTTTTCACTTGGAACATGCCTCAATGTCTTGAAATTGATTTAACTACCCAAGTAAAACATCTAAGAAAATCCCTTTTAAAAGAACAAACCTAAAAGAGCATTAAATATGTTATAGAAAAGTAAATGTGACATGAACTTTCTATGAAATTACAGGTACAAGAGCGGACTTGTAAATCAGACTAATATTATACAAGGGCAACAGACTCACATGTCGGTACTGCCGTGGGAGGACTTCGTTTATAGACTGACCTTGAACCTGTAGGGTTTAGTATGTCAGCCCCGTGAACTAGGAACCCTAGGTGACACTGTGACATGGAGCTGTATTAAAAGAATGTATATAAGATTTTTAAATCTTCGATTTAAATTTGATTTTTAACTCATCAATTTTGTTTATGCATGTAGCGATTATATAAGAAAGTCTAATTAGAGTTAAACTATACCTGGGCTTCCCTTTAACACAAAGACTATTTTCATGTCATCAAGGTGATTAAACTATTGATGTTGAAATTTTCAAAAATACCCTGTGTTCTCTTGTAGAATTTACCAATTGCTAGCCGGGTCATTTTGAGAATGTTAATGAACCTCTCTGAGTCAGAGTTTTCTCATCGTTAAAACAATACGAATATATTGTATGGTAATATGAAAATTAGTTAAGAAAATATATGTAAAGAGCCACCCTAAATCACTGTGTACAGCAGGCATTCATTAATTCTCATTTTATTTTTGTTTTTTGTTCATTGACACATGAGTGCCCATATTTGGGGGTTACAAGGTGATGTTTCAAAACATGCCCACATTGGGTAATGATCATCTTATGAAAAGTAGCCTATGACCCACCTTAAACCTCTATCATTTCTCTGTTACGAGAGCACTCAGATCCTCTTTCCTAGGTATTCGAAATAGACAATGCATAACTGTTAGCTGTAGTTATCTCAAAATAGAACTCCAAATTTAGTCTTCCCTCCTAACTTGATTAGGGAGCAAACATACTAAAATCCTCCACCAAGTAATTACAGTGCTTGGGGTTCTAACAATTCTGGAAAGAATGATCTTTGACATCGATTTTATAGAAAACGTCTAACAGATAATCAAAAGTGATTTTAAAAGCAACAGCAATCATCTTAAAATAAGATTATAAATTCATATGTGTTCAAAATGAAGATCTATTTATTTTATTAGAAAATCTCTTATTTTTTTCCCCTCTTGGAGCTTTTTTTTTTTTTTTATTAAATCATAGTTGTGTACATTAATGCAGTCATGGGGTACAATATGCTGGTTTTACATACAATTTGAAATGTTTTCATCAAACTGGTTAACATAGCCTTCATGTCATTTTCTTAGTTATTGTGTTAAGACGTTTATATTCTACTTTTAGAAAGACTCACTTGTGAAAATCTCTTACTTTAAAACTTCTCTGAAGGTGAGAGTCAAACAATGATTTTAATCAGAAATTTTCATTATCAATCATGACTTTGGGATTCATACACATTTTCCTGTGTGAAATACAGGCATACATGCCACCCAGAGTGGAGCTGAGAACTTTCCCACTGCACAAACTCTTGAGGTAACTTTTTCCAAGTTGCCACTAGTAGGAGAGACCTTGGCGTCCTTTCCAGATTTTCCTGGATAAAATCATAAGTTGGAGCAACATCCCACAGGTCAATGCCTGCTTTTTCTTTCCTCTTTACCACCTCTTTTTTTATTTCCTCTTTATACTGACGTAACTTCTTGAACTTATTTTTTTCTGTTGATATAGAAGAAAATAGTAACGTATGATTTAAATTGTCTGCAATCTGTTCTGAGTCTCTCAGGAGTTTTTTTTTTTAAATAGAAAACTTAGCATGAGAAGGATGGTGACTTGCAGGCTCTGCAGATCTAATAGAATTGGAGAAGTTTCAAATTTAGGTTTTATGAGCCTTTCCAGATTTGGGGGTGTGTGTGTGTATATATATATATGAATCATATCCCTGAGATATCTCCCACATTATACAATTTGGACAGTGTGCTTGAATAAATAAACATTTATCAAAAAGAACATTTTAATTTTAACATATTTTAATTTTTTTAAAAAAAACTTATTTCAAACATTTACTAGTTTCATACCCATTAAAATATCTATCAACGATACAGTTCAAATTTGGTAATGAGAGAAACCCAGAATAGAATTATTATCATTTCATGTTGAATGCTGGGGCAAGTGCTGACATTTTCAATCTGTTTAGCTGAGTAGATGGGGCAATTTGCTAGATGTCATTGAATGTTTTTCTGAGGAATCGCCCTATAAAATGATACAAAAGGTCAAAGCCAGCAGTTAATATGTTCTTTTCATCAGAGTAGTAATGAGCTACAGGAAACATTATTTGTTTTCAAAAATGGGTTATTTGGACAGAAAAGAAACAGCTAGTCAATAAATGACAAAGAACACTATTTTTGTAGTCCTGAAGGACTCTTAAAATCATCTAAAATGAAATTATATTTTTTCAAATACTGTCTAAATTTATTAAAATTATATTTTTAAAGCTACTTAGGTAAAATGGCAGTTTGATAAAATTTACTAATTTGTGAATGCCATGTTTATAGACCAGTAGAATATAATGTTCCCCAAAAATTCAATCACCACAATCGACATTTAAAAAATATCTTTTAGTTAATTGTACAAGTATCTTGGCTTAGAAGTAGATAGTGTCCGTCTAAACTGTGGTAAATTTAGTCCAATAGGATTAAATAAGATTTCTATCTTCAGTAAAATAAAAAGTTGGGTGGTGCCTGTGGCTCAAAGGAGTAGGCCACTGGCCCCATATGCTGGAGGTGGTGGGTTCAAACCCAGCCTCGTCCAAAAACTGCAAAAAATCAAAATAAAAAATAAAATAAAAAATAATGATGAATGAATATTTAAATTTGTTACTGCAACTTATCAAATAATGTAAACAAGAGTACAAATATCAGAGCCACAAAAGGTATTCAAAATGTGAGTCAGTTCTTATCTTGAAACTATGATGCGATCAATACTTAGAAAATACTTTGGTCTGTTTTTATTCTTCTTATATTAAAACTTATGTTTGCAATTGTTCTTGAAACTTATCTAAACAACGGCATGATGTAGCCCATGCTTTTTGTTAAAAGGGACTAAAGTATTCCAAATATTTATGATAGTCTTTTAAGAAGCAAATTTAGAATTTTTAAACAAGCAATATTATCATTCATTCTTTATATATTTATGAGGTTATTATTACAATTAGTCATTCTGTATCTCAGAGCAGGTGATTAAAATATACAAATGATCAGTTTGGCACCTGTAGTTCAAGCAGCTGGGGTGCCAGCCACATACACCAGAGCTGCTGAGTTCAAATCCAGCCCAGGCCCACCCAGCAACAATGACAACTACCACCAAAAAATACCTGGGTGTTGTGGCGGATGCCTGTCATCCCAGCTACTTGGGAGGCTGAGGCAAGAGAATGGCTTGAGCCTAGGAGTTGGAGGTTGCTGTGTGTCATGATGCCACGGCACTCTACCCAGGATGATAGCTTGAGGCTCTGTCTAAAAAAAAAAAAAAGAAGTTTTTAAT
>CAUYQV010090753.1:0-30767 GCA_963574575.1 Galagoides demidoff | reverse complement strand
GCTGGGACCACAGGCGCCCGCCACAACGCCCGGCCATTTTTTGGTTGCAGTCATCATTGTTGTTTGGCGGGCCCAGGCTGGGGATTTGAACCTGCCACCTTAGGTGTACGTGGCTGGCACCTTAGCCGATTGAGCCACAGGCGCCGAGCCAGCATTAGCTATTTTTAAAAATAAATCTCATTTTTGAAAGCTGTTGCATAAGAAAGAAAGTGAGAGGTTATTAGGATATACATAGATTTGACTTCTGGCCTATACCTTATTGAAATAAGAAATATGAGATTTTAAATAAAACCTTACCTAAATTTACAAAACCACTGTTGATCATAGTGATAATTTCTTAGTACATGTTTGCAATACACCTGTCTTGTTTTTCAGTCAAATGTCAGAAATTACTACCCTTCTTCTTTCCTAAATGAACATTGACATTGAATGATATTCTAGAAATGTATTAGAACTCTTTTTTTTTTTTTTTTTTTTTGATACAGAGTCAAAAGCTGTTGTCCTGGGTAGAGTGCGATAGCAAAACAGCTAAACGCAACCACAAACTCTTGGGTTTAAGTGATTATATTGCCTAAGCCACCCACGTAGCTGGGCCTACAGGAGCCTGCCACAACACCTGGCTATTTTTTAGTTGTAGTTGTCATTGTTGTTTGGCAGATCTGGGCTCTGGGCTCAAACCCACCTGGTCTGGTGTATGTGCCTGGCCCCCTAGCCACTGAGCTACAAGCACTGAACCTAACACTCTTTTCATTCACAAACAAGCAAAAGAATAATTCAATGTATGAGAGTCATCACAGTTGTGTTCAGAGTTATTTTGAAGGCATACTTTAAGGGAAATAGGAACTTTGACAGATTTATTTAACTGACTTTACTAATCAGTAAATGTGGAATATAAGGGTTATTAAGTGATACAGTTAATTTATTTGTTCCATAATGAAAAAAAAATCTCCTTGATTTTTATTTATGTGTAAGGGTCTCATAATAAAGGAAATGTTTATTTTTTCTCAGAGAAAGTTATTAGCGAGCCCTAACTGATATAATTTTAAACTTTACACTATAGAAAGTAGAGTACACTATAGCCCACACCAAAAAGTCTCAAAGCTGCAGATACTGATGTGAATGTGGAGAGAAGGGAACACTTTTACGCTGCTGGTGGGACTGCAAACTTACTGAACTTTTCTGGAAGGGAGTATGAAAAATCTTCAGAGAACTCAAATTAGACCTTCCAATTGATCCTACAATCTCATTACTAGGCATCTACCCAGAAGGAAATAATAAAAAAAATTATCATAAGGACATTTACACTTGACTGTTTATTGCAGCTCAATTTATAATCACAAAAATGTGAAAACAACCTAAATGCCCATCAACCCAAGAATGTATTAACAAAGTGTGGTAAATGTATGCCATAGAAAACTATTCAGCCATTAACAAGAGGGAGACCTCACATCTTTAGTATTAACCTGGATAGAGTTGGAACACATTCTTCTTAGTAAAGCATCACAAGAATAGAGAAGCAAGCATCCAACATACTCCATTCTAGTATGAAGGGAGTAGATAACCTAATATAAGGTGGGGGATAGAGAAGGAGGGAGCAGCAAGAGGGGAGGAGGGTGGGGGATGGGGGTCACAGTGTATGGCACACCTCGTTGATGGGACATAATTACAAGAGGGACTTCACCTAACAAATGCAATCAGTGTGCCCTAATACTTTGTACCTTCAGTGAATCCCAAACAATAAAAAAGAATTTTTCCACTGTGACAACATTCTATAGTATTATTATTTCTAGTTTTCTAGCTTAGTGAAGGATCATTGTATAAAACCAAACATACCTCAAAAGAATTAAATCAAAATACATCCATGAAGAATAGATTACATGAGAACGGAAAGGAAACCATAGAGCAGTAAATACTCGTGATTTAAATTTGTCTTGCAAGCTTCTATAAGTGATTAAAATTATATTAACTGAAAAATATGACATAGTGAATTCTGGTTTATAAGATCAAGAACTAATATTCCAAAGATGACTTGCAGTTACAATTACTATTAAGCTGACCCAGCTGGAACTTATGATATTTTTATTGTGACTTGTATGGAGAGCATGACATTTACATTTAAAAGAGGATACAACTGGTACCATTCAGTAATAATGGATTTAGTTACAGAAGCAGAGCAGTTTTTACTACATAATTCTTCATATTAACTTGTAAATTTTGAAAAACATATGAATATTCATGATAGAAATATGACGGCAGTGTAGGCAAGCATATACAATTTAGCAAAATATAATACTTACTTGAAATAATGTTAATGTTGTCTCTATTATTAACTTATTCTTATTAATACAGAAAAAAGATACTGTAGTATTCTACCTAAATTTGCATTACGTAGGGAATTACATTCCACTGTCTGTACTCAATTCTGCATAAGTCAAGGGAACACAAGTTATATATATATATTACACTCTATAAAATACATATATGTGAAAGGCTCTTAAAGAAAATGTAACTTTATAAAGAAATATGTTTTTTGTATGTTTTACAGAACTGAATTTGCCTTTGTAATGATGCAAGAAAATAAGATGCTTCAAAATAAAAAACAAATTTGCAATTGTCATTGATTCCACATATATGGAAAAATGATTTGGCTATGTTTTGCATCTACCAAATTCTGGGAAGTATACTATAGATGATCATTTTGAATGCATCATTCAGTTTCTCATTAAATCTTATATATTTTACTACTGGAACGTTACAGAATAGATTTACCCGTTTATCTCCCACAATACTTTTCTTTCCATCAAATGGAAGTAGTCCCATAATGAGTTCTTAAATTAAAAACAAGTAAATTTCAGGAAAATTTATAATCTCAGAAACATTTTATTTAAACATAAATAAACATAAATACATAGGAAATATAAAGTAAACACAGTGAGCAAAAAATATAATTATTTTATTAAAATATAAACATAATATAGTATTTTTTACTTAAAATCGGAAAATATTCATTGAATCGATATTTACAAACTGAGGCATCAAAGCAATAATTCTACTGGCCATGCACACATAGTGGTTGTGTCTTTCAATTTTAGATTTGTAAATAATTAGATTTAAAGAAAGCCTTTCTTATACATAACTTGTTTCTATAGTCTGATGTTCTCACAAACATATTTAGAAGTATAGTTTCCAAATATTACAATACCTTATAGTGGAAATGGTGAAATCATTTATATGCATTATTAAAATCATTAAAAAGAATATGTATTAAATTGTATTTAAAGATGAACAATAAGATTACTATTAAAAATTCATCATGTATTAAAGTGGCCAAATGACTTATTCACATTCATTTTCAAAAGTAGAAAATCAGCCATAGCATTTCTTTAATAAGGTCTCATTGGCTGCTAAACAAAGCCCCCCTCCCCTCAAATATCAGCACGTCATTTATTCCTTCACTTTAGTTTGTTGGGCACTACAGAGAAGCACCTTGAGAGGTCATTTCCTGATTTAGACCTTGAAAGGGTCTGGAAACAGTAATGATTATCAACACTTTCATTGCCCGCAGACACTAAGTGCATTACTGCATGTTTGTCTGTAAGCCAGATACTAAGTGCGATGCTGTGTGTTTGAGAATCTAATCCTTAGGGCAACTGGATGATGAAGGTACCATTATTGTTGCTGTTACCAACATGAGAAAACTGAGGGAGAACTAGGTAAATTCTCTAAAATCACAGAGTTCTGAAGAGGTGGTCCAGCCTCCGAATCCAGACATTTGATTTAGAATATGTTCTCTTAGTTACTACCCAGCACAAATTACAGCAGCATCCTCAGCACTGCCTTAGAAAAACCCAGAGGGCATAGTAATAACCTTTGACGATTATACTCACATGTTGACTAATGTGTAATAATCAACATAGAAAGTATCTCTCTCTCCACAGCTAGTAAACTATTGGAGAAAGTAACCAAATGATCCTTTACTGACTTGGAAACAATTTTCAAAAGAGAGAAAGGTTAGTACTGCTCTTCTATTTTACAAAAAGAGGTGTAGTATAAACCTACACAACCAAAATTCTTTCAAACATATTAAAATCAGGACTGAATGCTTATATTAATCCCTTCAAACTGAAAAATTATTCCTAAGAACATTTCGTGGAAGATAATTCACAACTGGTAAATGTTCTAAGCAGTCTTCAATTAAAACTTATTCTCAATTTATATTTACGTGGTACAATATATGTCAAATTTGGCCCAATATGGTTTCTATACAAATAAAGAGAAATTATGTCTTTGATCAAGTAAGTATAAAATATCAAAGATTTTGGCCCATTGGTAAGAAGCACTAGGAATATCACAAGAATGGAAGAAAAAGTATCCAATGTACACAGCCCTATTATGAAACTAATTTATAGCTTTCATATGAAAGCTTTAACCTAATTATAGCCTAAGAATATGGAGAGAGGGGATGGAGAGGAGAGAGGAGGGGTGGATGGATGGAGGGAGGGTGACAGGAGAGATCACTTCTATGGTTTATCTTACAATGGTACAAGTGAATCTTTCTAAAATTAGAATATAAACGTCTTAACACAATAACTAAGTAAATGACATAAAGTCTATGTTAACCAGTTTAGTGAAAATATTTCAAGTTGTATATGAAAACACCACACTGTACCCCATGATTGCATTAATGTACACAGCTATCACTTAATAAAAAAAATGTCATTAAGGGCACAGGCTTTGGAGTCAGATGAGACCTAGATTCAACCCCTAGTTGTGCCTTTCATAGGATGACTGCCTTGGCCAAGTGGCTTAACCTCTCTGAGCCTCAGTTTCCTCATCTGTAGAATAAGGGTCAACAAGGTTATTGTGAGGATTCAGGGGGCTACTGAAGACAAATTTCCAGATGTGTATTCAGCAATCAGTGAAAGGTGCCTGTTCTTATTCTCAGTCCCAAGATCCATGCCCTCACGGAATTGGAGTGGGTTGGGGTGAGACTCAGTGCCAGACCACTCTGTGACCGTGTTCTCCTGGCTAACTGGGTCCAATCTGCTTGCTTTGTGCTGACAGGGAGATAAGGGAGGAGGAATTTTTCCTCTTGAGCAGCATGTTAGGGAAGTTTTAGAGATTCTGCTGTTCTGAGTCATGATGGGAAGATGCTAGGGAACAATTGGAAAGTGCCCCATGGTCACGCTGGCTTTGGGTGAGTGTTGCAGACTCCAGACTTTGTGGCAAGCTATGCCCCTTCACTCACATGAAGCCCCACTATTCATGCCTCCCTCCCAGCCACACCTCCAATATCAATTCTATTCCCCTCTTGAGTCTTGGTTCCCCACCTTCTCAATGGAAACGTGCTGACCAACCCAGCCCACAGTCACTGCTCTCTGAACCTCAGGGTATCCAACTGTAATATCCTGTACTACAAATAACACTTCTAAAAAAGGTTAGTGATTAGGATTGGATAAGAGAACAGATGATGCAAGGCAGATGCCGTCTCTAGTATAGGCTTGTTGCATGTTCCCTGCCTCTTCTTCTACCTACTTTCTGAAGCCCTGGGATGTATGCCCAATGCCCTTGATCTCAGAACGCCTTCTATTGACATTCATCTTGAAATATGCCCATGCTAGCTCTCCACTGAATCGTGATGTCACAAAGCATGGGGCCCACATCTCCTCCTTCCTAAATCTCCAGTATCCATCACTATAATAAATGCCAGCATAACCACTTTTTACTGGGCACCATATAGAACCTTGTGCCAGGCCCTCTGATGTGTGTCCTATGCACATACATGGATTCCTCAGCCTCTCTCCCTATATTTTACTCCCAGGATCTGTAGGCAAACTTCTCTGAATTATGCCAAGGAGATTGGGTAAGTTACTATCAAAGCTCCCATAGCTAGTAAGTGGCCTTGCCAGGAAGTAAATCCAGGAGTGAATCTCAATCTTGGACTAGATTAAGATTCTAATGAATGTCTGTGAATGTGTCCATGGAAGGAAGGAGAGAAGTATAGACCACAATGGGAGTGACAGTGTCCTTACTTTCAGTTGGTAGTGGGAGGCTAGCTTGAGAAACAGCTGTAGTAATGAAGATGTTGGACTCGGTAGTTCCCTGAGCTTGATTCAAAGGACATAGTCACTCCAGGGCAGAGAGAAAAGGGAGCTTTATTGGTCAAACTAAACCTCAGGGCATTTGTCCAGGGGAATTAATTCCACAGTGGCTCTAGGACCCCAACATTTGGCATTGGAGGACCTAGCCCCTGGGCTTTCTCGAAGACAACTCTAGGACAACCCCAGGTTAAGTTAAACCTCAGGGAATTTCTCCAAGGGAATAAATTCCACAGTGGTTCCAGGACCCCAACATTTGGCAGTGGAGTACCCAGACCCTGGGCTTTCTCAAAGTCAAATCAAGGACAACCCTGGGTTAGGCGAGTCTTCCATGAAAAGCGTGATTAACCTAGAAACCTTTGCATCCCCCTGGTGTCCAGGCTATGCATCCTACTCCAATAGATCCTTAGGAGAGAAGTGGCCCAGACTATCAGGTGTGGGGTCTGCGATTAGGCTCAGAGATACGCTCCACTATGGTCTTACATGAGTGAATATGGTGCGGAGAGCAGAGAGCATTTGCCACTTGCTTTAGCAGAACCATGTGCCTTCAGACTAGCTTGTGGCCATGGCTATGACCTCACTAGGAGCCTAGAGGACTGGGAATCCTAGCCCAAAGCACAGTGCCCAAACCTCTGATCCTGGACCTGAGCACTGTGAGGATGTGGGACTCTGGTGAGGGAGGCTTCCCCTGGAGCAAATGGAGTGAGGCCTCCTCCAGCAAGTGCTACCGGGGTCCATTAGCTGTCTGTTTGGTCGCCATAGATCTCTTACAGGCCCACACGGACACCACAGGGAAAAGCCCTTACCTGAGTGTGCTCCTGGGTTTCCAGTTCTACCTATGCCCTGGCTGCCAGAAATGGGATTTGAGAAGCCTCTGGGGACAAGTAGAGGACATCCAGGCTCTCTCTCTCACTCACGTGACTGCCAAAGTAGCAAGCAACCACAGCACCTGCTTCCACTCACAGGATCCTTCCACCTTGCTCCATTCAAGGAAGCAACAAGGTGTAAAGGGCAAAAAGCTGGGCTCCAGCAGTATCAAGCAGAATTGAGTTCCCATACTGACTCACCCACTCCCTCAACTGTGTGAGGCCTGACATGATCACTAACTTAACTCTCAAATCTGTAGGTTTCTTCTTTGTCAATCAGCCTTATAAATGGTGCTCACCTCCAAGGCATGGAGAGATCCATTTCAGAGTGTTAACATGTGCTCTTCCATAACTGCCCCAAAGAGGGGAAATAACCAACTGCCACCAACACAATAAAACTCAGGGAAGACATCAATGTACATCATACAACACAACCTTCAGTGTTATTTATTTATTTATAATTCTGTGCTATAAATAACACAGGGGAACAATTAGCAGCTCTTCACTCTTCCTTCAAACAGGAAACCAAAGCAGAACTTGGAATCAACACTTTCAGGCATTTTTCATTCTTCAACCATACTTCAGGAAGACTTTATATCCCGTATTGCCTAAATGAAAATACAGAGAGAAAAGTGTAACCAACACTCATATACCCACTGTTCAGCTTATATGGCACAGTCTTCCAGATACCATTGTATCCCCCCACCGCTTGCCTACACCTCTGTGATAAAGGGCCCCTTCCCACTGCAGAAGTATCCTCCCCATTACACTGATGTTTCACATTGTCATAAATCTCTGTAAACTTCTACTACATAGATGCGAACTGCCAGAAAACCTGTACTACATGAAATTCCTCAATTCCATTGGAAGATATAGTGCAACAGATATTAATCACAGCAGAGCAAATAACACTTGGTTTAGTGGAAGGATGCTTAAACTATCAGGACTATGCTATGTGACACATGCCCCCCATAGCTACAAGATGTCACATGCCACCTGCCCACAAAATCAGGAGGACTCCAAATGCCACCAGCCATAGAAACTCCAGCTGATCCTGCCTGGCAGGCTTTGGGAAAACCCTGCGTGATTCCCAAGTTCCCCAGGAAGCAGCATGTGCATGGCACTCTTGATGTCTTTGGTGGTGATGGTGGAGTGATTGGTGTAACCGACCAGACAGGCAGCTGGCGTCCTGGGTGATTCGCTCGAACATGTCATAAACGAAGGAATCTATGACTTTCATGGCCCCCGTCGACAGGGGGCTGAGTCCCTGGTGGACTTACTTTAGGACCCAGGGGAAACTTGCCTGTGCCTGGCTGAGGCGGCGACCACGGCGCTTTCGCCGTTTCTGTTTCTTGTTAGTCGATGACTCGGCGTCCGACTCGTCGGCACTGGGGCATGAAGTCCGAGAAGACATGTCAGAGTAAGGCTCAGTGATGGCGTCAGCCTCAGACTCATCAGCCCAGGGATACGAAGTCTCAGAAGACATGCTAGAGTAAGGCTCAGCCATGGCAACGGCCTCAGTCTCATCAGCACTAGGGCATGATGTCTGAGATGACATACCAGAATAAGGCTCAGCCATCACCTCAGCCTCAGCCTCAGACTCATCAGCACTGGGCCATGAAGCCTTCGAAGATATGTCAGAGTAAGGCTCGGCCATGGCCTCACCCTCGGACTCATCAGTACTAGGGCACCACGTCTGAGAAGACAACTCAGAGTAAGGGTCAGCCATGGTGAAGAAACCTGTCAGGACCTGGCAGAAACAGAAGACAGCACTTTGTGGCGTTCGGGACCGTTTGATAACCGCTGCGTTGAACCACGTCACCAGCCAACTCGCTGTCTGACTGGATGAAACACCTCTTCGGGAGAATGTCAGCTTAGGTCAACCTCATTGGATCCTTCTACTGGGGTTTGAGTCCCATCCACCAATCACAGTGGGCATCCGCAGACCTATGAGCTTTCTCTCGCCTGATAAGTGGCAAGGTTGAATGATGCCCTACAGAGAAAAAGGTTGTTTTAGTCACAGGAACTGGTTAACCAATGAGATCACACCATGAGGACATTGACAAACATCACTCCCTCCCTTTCTTCCCGAGATGCCATCTTCCAGGAATTAACCAAAATGACAAACACAAAGGGAAAGAGGAGAGGCACCCAATGCATGTTCTCTAGGCCTTTTAGAAAACATGGAGTTGTTCCTTTGGCCCCATACATGTGAATCTACAAGAAAGGTGATCTTGTAGACATCAAGGGAATGGGTACTGTACATAAAGGCATGCCACACAAATATTACCATGGCAAAACTGGAAGAATCTATGGTGTTACCCAGCATCTTGTGGGCATTGTTGTAAGCAAACAAGTTAAGGGCAAGATTCTTCCCAAGAGGATTAATGTTTGTATTGACCATATTAAGCACTCTAAGAGCTGAGATAGCTTCATGAAACATGTGAAGGAAAATGATCAGAGAAAGGAGGCCAAAGAGACAGGCACCTGGGTCCAACTGAAGCACCAGCCTGCTCCACCCAGAGAAGCACACTATGAATTCAGAGAATAATAAGCGTATAATATAGCACACAGGACAACCAACAGACCCCATGTAACAGTGATTTCAGATGCTAGAACCTATTCCCCATGAATTTATGGCATAATAGTCATGCAACACTTTGTCATATTCAATGGCAGGGCGCCTCCCTGAGCTACTGACACGTTTTCCCTATGAATTCATGGCATAATAGATATTTTAAAAAATAGACTATTACACATGAAGTTTCTTGTCGTTAGCTAGAAAGAAAGACTCAAATCTCCCAAAGTGCAGCGATTTCAGCTTTGGCTCCTTGAAAGAGTCTGGCCTCCAGAACTCACATTCATTATGCCAGAGGAATTACTCACAGACCTTGACAGCAGAGTGCTCCTGAAAGTCCAGGGGACTGACTGTCCAACTCTTGCCTCAAGTCTTGGTGAACACCCTCACTGAACCTGGACAGAACAAATAGCAATATCAGTGTCTCAATATGGAGAACATAAGCAGAAATGTGTATGCTTTAAAAAAATATATCTGAGAACATTCAATGTTGACCAAGTTTATAACTGTATCTATACTATTTGAGTGCTAAAAATTGCCCTAAGGGTTAGGTTTGTTAAACACATATTGAAGTTGTTTATACAAATGAAATGGCTAATTTCATAGAAAATAACTTCTCCAAGAAACTCTTATTGGTAAGAATATAAATTATTAACATACATTTTTAAAATTAAAATGATCTAGGATAATACATCCAAAAATAGTTCTACAATATGTTTATATAGGAATCAACTACATAAATTCAACCAGGACAACACTTTAGGACTTCACTGCAAAGAATAATTGTGGTAAGGGGGGACATTGAAAGGTACCATCCCAAAAGCCCAGACTTCTGAATATCCTACCTGTTAGACCTTTAAGGAAGAGGTATACATTTCTTTAAACCATACATCTTCAATAATAATTAAAAGCATTCAGAGTACATTTAAAACATTAGGTTTTATTCAAAACATACAATGTCATGAGAAATCCACTGAGGGTAGCATACAAATCAGAATTGCAAAAGTTCCTTTTCAAAATGATGGTACACAAATCCTCCCTGAATCATTGTCAATGAAATCCTTGTCTTAATTTGATACAGTAGGCAAGAGATGTGTCCATATAGTCTCTGGATTCCTATCCTTAAATTATTCAAACCCACAAGCAATCGAACAACACAAAACACAAACACACCAATCTTCTCTCCGTATCCTAGAGCAAGCATCCAGAAAGGTGCTTTTGGTTCATCCTTAAGTCACCTCTGTACCCTGTAGGCCATGGCTGTGGCACAGGAGCTTTAAGTCCTTAATTGACTGAGCCAGGGATTTGGGTTTCCTCCACTGGATGTTCCTTTCATCACATGATTAAAAACTCAAGTATTTTTTTCTAACTTGTTTTCTGTAATCACCAAATTAGCCATGGTCTCTTTTAGGTGTACTCTGGAGTTATTATTTGTTTTCATTACCCACCGTGTGCTAATTTATTTCTTTACCATTGCTTGCTACATGTAAGATGACCTTTTTAAACTCATTTGCCATCTTCCTTTAAGTTTATTCTTTAAACATTCCTTTAATGTGGAGTGTAATGATGTGAATTGTTGTTACTCTTCTGTTTGACAATGTCTTCATATTCAGGTTGCATACCTCAGGAAACACAGTGCAAGAGAGAATTCAGTGTGTATGGCATTCAGGATCAACACCTGCAGAAGGGCAAAGAGGGAGGCTGGAGTGGGCAGATAAGCACACCGTTGATGCAGGCCCAACAAGAGGCTTTTCTGATCTAAAAGGCAACTCTGAAGTTGAAAGCCCACTGACTCCCAGATTTGGGAATTAATTGCCATTTCTCTATTCCCACTTCTAGACCAGTCCTTGGATGTGGTCCATCTTGGCAAGTACATGACTTTGGACAACACAGCTCCTGAAAATGAGGTCATACCAGAAAGGCACTGATGGCTGACAACTGGCAGCTGACTGCTGTACCAGCAGCTGAAGCAGCAGGTCTGTTCTAGTAGGATGTTCTGGGCAGTTCACCTTCATGTCTATGCATTATTCTTAAGCAAATGCAACTCTAGGATGACAGCTATTTCCTTTCAGTGCTTGCTGTGGCTTTCAGTTGTTAATATATGCAGGGGTGCTTTGACAGTACTTGGTATCCCTGCAGAGGCATCTCTTCTTCTGTTAGCTATTAAGACTTCTGTCTCATTGTTCTGAAGCTTTACAGTGACAAGTGCAGGCACCCTCCACAATGCTTGACTGTTTCTTTGAGACAGGGGCTCACTCTTGCTCAAGGTGGTCTCGAACCCATGAACTCAGGGCAATCCACTCACCTCAGTCTCCCAAGTACTGGGGTTACAGGTATCAGACAATGCACCCAGCCCATGTCTGTCTTTAATTCTGGAAAATTACTAGCCATTTTCTTTTGATTCATGTTTTTCCACAATTTTCTCTTTCTGGAGATGGGTATTTTATGAACTCTCTGGACATTCCACATTTGTCTTTTCCTCTTTTTCATCTTTTCAGTTTGATTCCCTAAGAGGCATTCTCAATACTTTCTACTACCCCAATGATATCAAATTTACGTTCACCTTTATCTAATCATTACGTGAAACTTAAAGTAAATCATGTTCCAACAATTTCTTATGACAAGAAATTTTTTTCTCTCCTTTTTAGCCATTTCTTCAGCCATAACTTTCATTCTCTCTTATGGTATTTTCTAGTCCTTCATGTTTTCACCAATTTATGTGCTGTTATTGGTAGTTCGTATATCATAAAAAGTCTTTTGAGGTCTATATGGTGGTTCACTGCTTGTCCTCAGGGTAGCTTTGTTTTTATTTTTTTAGATGAGGAGCATGTTTGTGGGCATTATCTATGGGAATCTTTTTAAAGACTTGCTTGAGGGTAAAGCCTTCTAGGAAGAACTTGACTTCCATTTACCCCATGTCTCAATTGACTCTGTAATTGAATAAATCATGTTTTCCTGATAACATGAACCTCAAAGTACACAAGGGCAGTCTTGTGATTACGTATGCTCAAGGACTCTTTATTTCCTCACTCAGTACCAATGGCCAGGGATGGAATTTTCCCTGACACCTGTTTTCCATCAAACCAAACAGTGCAGCTTTCACTGAGTGTGTAGTCATTCAAAAGCCTAGAGTTAGATAAAGGTCAGTTGTCTATACAGTTCAGACTCTTCTCAAACACTACTGATAATTTAAAAGAAAGTTTATTATAATTGTATCTCATGTTCTTTTTATGATTAGAATTGTAAAATTTTCACATTTTCTATTCTAAATATTCTTTCAATAAAAAGGGTGAGTAGCTCTTAAAAGTATGAGCCACAAAAACACAAGGTGGAAAATAATCCCCATTCTATTGAGTAAATTATCCTGGGCAAAGTGGATAACCAGAGGTAGAAGATTGAAACAGGATCCATGCCTCTTCCCACTCACAGAAAATTAACCCATCATTGATAGAAGACCTAAACTTTAAGGTATGAAACTATAAGAATTCTAGAAGAATATATTGGAGAAACTCTTAAAGACATCAGCATAGGCAAATAATTTATGAAGAAGCCCCCAAGAGCAATCATGGCAACAGCAAAAACAAATAGATGGAATGGGATCAAATCACAATGCTTCTGCACAACCAAGGAAATATTCATCCAAGTAAGCAGACAACTTACAGAACGGGGGGAAATGTTTGTTTGGTACCCATTCAATAAAAGTATGATAACCAGAATCTACAACAAATTCATACATATTAGCAAGAAAAAGAAAATCAAACGACCCTGTCAAAAACTGGGCAAAAGACGAGAGCAGAAATTTTTTGAATTAAGATAAACTAATGGCCAAAAAACATATGAAAACACTGCTCTATCCCTTTAATCATCATGGAAATGCAAATAAGAACCACAGTGAGATATTGCTTAGCTCCAGTAAGAACAGCTTTTTTCAAAAAGGCATAAAACAAAAAGTACTGGCATGGATGTTTAGGGAAAGGTATACTTGCACAGTGTTGATGAGAATTCAAATTACTCAGTTCCAATAGGTGGGACTTGAAACTAGTACAGTCTCTATGGAATGTAGTATGGAGATACTTCAGAACTCAAAGTAGATCCCTCAATCTCACTACCAGGTACTTACCAAAAGGAAAATAAAGACATTTTCTAGAAACTACAACTGCACTCAACAGTTTATGGCTTCACAATTGTAAACATGTGGAAACAACCCAAGCCCAAGTGCCCACCAATACATGAGTGAACTAATGCAATGTGGCACATGTATACCACAGAGAACCACTAAGCCATAAAAAGACTGGTGACCTCTTGCATTATCCTGGATAGAACCAGAGACCATTCTTTGAAGTGAAATACCAGAAGAATGGAAAAACAAACAACATGTGGACTCCCTATTCAATTGGAACTAATTGATCACCACTCATGGGCACATATGGAAATAACGCTCACCAAAATTCAAGTATGTGGGAGATGAGTGAATGGGATGCCCAGGTGGGTCACTGTCCCATTCAATAAACTTGGCCTGAACTTTTATGCTCCTGGACTTGTCTCTACCATCACCATGATAGCTTTTAAAATGTGTCAAATCTCCAAAACTGGTGGCTGACTGGCGGCTGGCTAGCAGCCTAGCCTCATCTAGCTGATGGCCTCCATAGCCACCCCAGTTTCTTTGGAGCCTGGCCCTGACCTTGCCCAGACTCACCTCCATACCCACTTTTTTAAAAAAATTAAGTTAGAAATACAGAGATCATGAATACATTTATGCCTTTGTGGGATTCAATGTGTTGATTATTTGTACAAATTGGAGTGCTTACATCCACCTCATTAACATAGCTTTCACCTCATTTGCTTAATCACTGTGTTAAGACATTTGAGTTCTATACTTGATAGATTTGACTTGTACCCTTGCAATATGCTCCACAGGTATGTTCCCACCATTACCCTCCCTCTATCAAACCAGCCCCTCTCTTCCCATTCTCCTCCCCTTCCTGCCTTCATCCTGGGCTATAGTTGTGATTCATCTTTCATATGAAAGTATGAGTGATTATAAATTGGTTTCATAGTAGTACTGAGTACAATGGATATTTTTTCCATTCCTGAGATACTTTACTAAGATGAATATTTTCTAGCTCCATCCATATAAACATAAAAGAAGTAAAGTCTCTATCTTCTTTTAACACTGCATACTATTCCATGGTATACATATACCATAATTTATTAACCCATTCATGGGTTGTTGGACACTTGGGCTTCTTCCATGACTTGGCAATTATGAACTGAGCTGCAGTGAACAATCTGGTGCAAATATCTTTGTTGCCAAGTGATTTTTGGTCTTTTGGATATACACCTAGTATAGGAATTGCAGGATCAAATGGCAAGTCTACGTTTAGATCCCTGAGTATTCTCCAAACTTCTTTCTAAGAGGAATGTACTAGCTTGCATCCCCATCAGCAGTGCAGAAGTGTTCCCTTTTCTTCACATTCACACCAACATCTGTAGTTTTGGGATTTTGTTCTGTGAGACACTCTTATGGGAGTTAGATGATATCTCAAAGTGGCTTTGGTTTACATTTCTCTGATGATTAATAATGATGAGCATTTTTTCATGTCTCTGTAGACCATGCCCCTGTCTTCCTCAGAGAAGCTTCTGTTCATGTCTCTCGCCCACAATGAAATGGGATCACTTGTTCTTTTCTTATTAATAAGTTTGAGTTCTCTGTGGATTTTCGTTATTAGGTCTTTGTCAGAAATATAACCTGCAAAAACCCTCTCATATTCTGAGGGCTGTCTACTTGCTTTACATACTGTTATTTGCCCTGCAGAGGCTTTTTAGCTTGATCAGATCTCAGTAATGTATTTTTAACATTGCTTCAATTGCCCAGGTGGTCCTCCTCATAAAGTATTCTCCCAGGTCAATTTTTTCAAGTGTTTCCCCAGCACTCTCTCCAAGAAATTTATAGTTTCATGTCTTAAGTTTAAGTCTTTAACCTGTGAAAATCAATTTTTTTAGAGGAGAAAAATGTGGGTCCAGTTTCAGTTTTCTACAAGTCTCTAGCCAATTCACCCAGCACCATTTGTTAAATAGGGAATCTTTCCCCCAATTTATATGTTTGATAGGCTTATCAAAGATGAAATAATGATAAGTGTCTGGGGTTATCTCTTAGTTTTCAATTCTGTTCCATACATCTACCTCTCTATTTTTGTGCCAATACCATTTTCTTTTCTTTTCTTTATTTATTTTTGTTTTGCAGTTTCTGCCATCTCTGTCATATGAGGCCAGCACCCTACTCCTTAGAGCTATAGGTGCCACCCAGTACCATGTTCTTTTTATCATTATAGATTTATAGTATAGTCTGAAGTCAGGTAGCATGATACCTCCTGATTTGTTTTTATTTCTGAGTAATGTCTTGGTTATTCGAGGTTTTTTTCTCTTCCCATATAAAATGAAGTACTAATTATTCCAGGTCTTTAAATTATGACAGAGGTGCTTTAAAAAAATCACATAAGATCTGTTGATTGCTTTGGGAATTATAGACATTTTAACAATGTTGATACTTCCCAGCCATGAGTATGGTATGTTTTCCATTTGTTAACATCTTCACCTATTTATTTTCTCAGAATTTCATAGTTCTCTTTACAGAGATCTTTCATATCCTTTGTTTGGTACACTCCCTGATGTTTAATCTTCTTTGGCACTATGGTCAAGGGAATAGAGTCCTTGATTGTTTTTTCACCTTGACTATTGTGGGTATATATAATGGTTACAGATTTGTGAGTATTGATTTTGTAACCTGAGACACCACTATATTCCTTGATCACTTCTAAGAGTTTTAATGTTGAGTCCCTTGGGTTTTCAAGATATAAAATTATATCATCTGTGAAGAGTGACAGTTTTATCTCCTTTGATCCTATTTGTATACCCTTGATTGCCTTCCCTTGCCTGACTATGATGGCTAAGACTTCCATTACAATATTGAAAAGCAGTGGAGACAATGGGAAACCTTGCCTGGTTCCTGATCTGAGTGGAAATGATTTCAATTTTACTCCATTCAATATGATATTGGCTGTGGGTTTACTATAGATGGCCTCTATCAGTTTAAGAAATATTCCCTCCATAACTATTTTCTTAAGTGTTCTGATCAAGAAAGGATGCTAGATATTATCAAAAAATTTTCTGCATCAACTGAGAGAATCATGTGGTCTTTGTTTTTTATTTTGTTTATAGGATGTATTTTATTTATAGATTTACATATATTGAAATGTCCTTAGGACCTGGTATCAAACCCATCTGGTCATGATGTATAATTTCTATGATGTGTTGCTGGATTCTGTTTGCTAGGATCTTATTGAATATTTTTGCATCAATCAATATTCATTCCAGACATTGGTCTATAATTTTCTTTTCTTGTTGGGTCTTTTCCTGGTTTGGGGATCAGGGTGATATTTGCTTTATAAATGTGAGGGAATTATTCCTTCTTTTTCTATGTTTTGGAAATGGTTGAGTAACACAGGTACTAGTTCCTCTTCAAAGGTTCAGTGAATTCTGATGTGAAGCCATTTGGTCCTGGGCTTTTCATTTTGGAGAGATTTCTTATAGTTGATGCTGTTTCAGAACTTGATATAGGTTTCTTCAACATTTCCACTTCTTTATGGCTAAGTCTAGGAAGATGACATGCTTCCAAATATTGGTCTATTTCCTTCATATTTTCATACTTCTGAGAATAGAGTTTTTTGTAATATTCATCAAAGATTCATTGAATTTCTGATGAGTCTTGTAATTTGGCCTTTATCATTTCTGATTGATGAAATTAGGGATTTTACTCTTTTATTTCTGGCTAGGCTAGCCAAAGGTTTATCTATTTTATTGACCTTTTTGAAAAGCCAACTTTTTGATTGATTGTCCTGTTGTATAATTTCTTTGTTTTCACATTCATTTAGTTCTGCTCTTATGATAGTTATTTGTTTTCTTCTGCTGAATTTGGGGTTTTAATGTTCTTCCTTCTCCAGTTGCTTGAGATGTCACATTAAATTGTTGACTTCCTCTCTTTCCATTCTTTTGAGGAAGGCTTGTAATTCTATAATCTTCCCTCTCAGTACTGCCTTTGCAGTATCCCAGAGGTTCTGGTAATTTGTGTCCTCTTTATCATTTTGATCCAAAAATTTGGTAAGTACATTCTTAATCTCATCTACAACACAGCTGTCATTCAGCATGAGGTTATTTAGTTTCCATCATTTTATATGAGTAGGCAGATTCCTGTTGTTACTGAGTTCAACTTTTATTCCATTATAGTCTGAGAAAACACAAGGAATAATTTCTATTCTGTTAAATTTTCTGAGGTTAGACTTGTGACATAGGATATGATCAATTTTGGAGGATGTTCCATGGGCTGATGAGAAGAATGCGTATTCAGTTTGGTTAGGATGAAACGTTCTATAGATGTCTTTTAAACCCAATTATTGAATGGTTAAATTTAAGTCTACAGTTTCTTTGCTTAGTTTCTTATTGGAGGGTCTGTCTAGTACTGCCAGAAGGGTGTTAAAATCTCTGAATATTATGGTGCTGGAGGAAATCAAGTTGCTCATGTCTGTTAGAGTCTCTTATAAATTGAGGCGCCTTCTGTTTGGGTGTATAAATGATAATAATTGAAATCTCATCATGTTGAATCTTGCCCTTAACAAATATGAAGTGACCATCCTTATGTTTCCTTACTTTTGCTGGTTTAAAGCTTATTGTATCTGTGAATGAAATTGTAATACCTGCTTTTTTCTGATTTCCATTTGCCTGGAAAATAGATGACCAGCCCTTCACCCTGAGTCTATATTTGTCTTTTAAGGTAAGATGATATTTTTGTATGCAGCAGACATCTGGCCTGGGTTTTTGTATCCAGTCACTCCATCTGTGCCTCTTTAGAGAGTAATTTAAGCCATTCACATTCATGGAGGGTGTTGATAAGCCTGGTAGTATTTTGGGTATCAAGTTTTTCCAAAGTCCAGTAGACATTTTTAATTCCTTCACCACTGTGGCATTTATAATTTGATCTAAAGTTTTTGAGTTAGTTTACTTGAGTGGTAGAACATTGTTTGTCATTGTGAAGGATGGGTCTGAGAATATCTTAGCGAGCTGCTTTAGTTATGGCAAATTTCTTCAACATTTGAATGTCATTAAAGTAATTTCTCCGTCATAAATGAAGCTCAGTTTAGCTGGATACAGGATTCTGGGTTAGCAGTTGTTTTGTTTTAGGAGGTTATAGTTCGACGACCATCCTCTTCTAGCTTGAAAAGTTTCAGCAGAGAGATCTGCAGTCATTCTAATACTCTTTCCCTGGTAGGTTATGGTTTTCTCACTGATTGTAGAATTTTCCCCTTCATATTAAATTTGGTGAAGTTAATTATAATGGGCCTAAGAGAAGTTTTATTTTGATGAGTCATGCTGGAGTTCTGAAACTATCTGCTATCTGGATTTCAGACTGTCTTGCCATGTTTGGGAATTTCTCCTTGATTATCTATTGGAGTAGAGCATCCGAGCCTTTTTTTTTTTTTTTTTTTAGGTTACACTGATTGTGTTTATTAGGTAAAGTCCCTCTTGTAATTGTGTCCTACTCCCAGGAGGTGTGCCATACACCTTGACCCCCCCATCCTCCTCCCCCTTCCCCTCTCTTCCCAATCCTCATTTCCCTACCCCCACCTTGTATTAGATCATCTATTGCCTTCATATTAGAATTGAGTACATTGATTATTGGTTCTCCATTCTTGTGATGCTTTAATAGAAGAATGTGTTCCAACTCTATCCAGATTAATACAAAAGATGTAAAGTTCTCCTTGAGGGATTCTTACAAGGTGAATGTTTTCTCTTTAGAAGTGGTCGCACAATTCTTTCAGGGAATGGTCTTTTTTGTTTTCCATTTATCTTCCTCTTTTTGCATTTGGGAGCATTCAAAAGCTTTGCCTTCAATATTAGAGATCCTTTTTTTCTGCCTGTTTCACTCTGTCACTGAGGGATTCTACTGTATATTTCAGATTTTTGAGAGCTACAATTTCTTGCCTCAATGTGTCAAAATCTTTGGTGATTTTGTCTTTGAATTCATTGAATTCTTGAGACAACTTTTGAATTACTCAGTGAAATTCTAATTCCATCTTTACCTCCGTTCTGTTGCTCATGTTGGCCATCCAAATACTGAGCTTTATTTCTGACATCTTAGCCATTTGTTTATGAATAGGATCATCTGGTGTGTCTGTTTTGTCATTCCTTGGGGGAGTTTACTCTGATTATTCATGTTTCCAGAGATTTCCTACTGATTCTGCCCCATGATTACTCTTCACCTTTTGGCTAGATGTGCAGGTAAGGTGATATTTGATTGGGGGCTCCTGTATTTGTGATTAACCAGCCCTTTGCCAAGGATTTGGGACTGGTGACTGTAGCTTTTTCCCCTACAGCTTTACAAGGACCCATCAGTATTAACATCTTAGCCTCTGAGGACCTGCTTGGTGTGGTGGGGTTTGGTGTCTCTGTCTTTTATTCAGCTGGTCTTTTTCCGATCCTAGTGTATCAGTGACTCTGTGTTGAAGTCTCAGGTGTGGATAAATACAAGCAACTAAGATACCTGCCCCCCACAGGCAACAACTGCAAGAGAAAAATCAACTCTTCCCATTGGCACACAACCAGGGTACAACCTGAGAGGCTCCTTAGGTGATTGGCCCAGATTAGGAATTCCAAATCAATTGACCAATTCTGTACCAACTCTTAAGTGGGAGAGTTTGAAATGTCTCCAGCAACTAGATAGCAGAGGTCTACTGGCCGCTCAAATGTGGCTTGTTCTGGTGCTCTGTGGAGTCACCAGGGCCCACTTAGTAGCTGAGTGTGGACTAGATGGCTTGTATCTATTTCCTCACCTTGAACCTCTTTCATGCACAGTCACTGGTAACCCCATAGGACTGTGGTCCTGCTCCCTCCAATAAGCTGGTGTGCCAGGGCTTTGCTCCTGTCAGAGTCAAAGGAATGTCAGTGTTCCCTCAGCTCAGCAAACACCTCTGCCACCTGCTGACTGGGGGAGATGAGGCCTGCCTGCCATTGGTCCTCAATGGCAACTGGAGAGTGTTCCACCTGAGCTCAGTCTGAATCTATGGATAGCAAGTCAGCAAATGATTTTGTCCCTCAGCCACATTTTTGCCCCAGTTGCTCTGCAGCACTGGTATCCCTATAGGGCATAGTCTCACTTCCTCTGGCAGTCCTCAGAATTTTGGAGGTGTCTCTCCGAGATTAGACCCTGGTGGGATGGCTCTATTCTTCCTAAATCTTTGTGGGAGGTGTCCCTGCACAGCTCCCAGGAGGCTCCCATGGCCAGTGAGGTGGCTGTAGCAGTGGCTTCAGCAGCAGGGTGGGGTGCATGGTGAGCAGCTCTGGTAGGGTGGAGTGCACGGTTCTCAATTCTGTTGGGTGGGGTGTGCATCTTGCAAGCCTCCTCCCGCAGATGGTTTCTACTTTCCCAGAGCCAAGCCTGACAGCCTCCACCCCCCTTTGTTTCCACTACTTCTGGGCTCACTGTTACAGTGTAGCTTTTCTACCATGGCCCTTGCAGTGCCTGGATCTGGCAATGAACCACAGACATCCTGCTCTCTGCAGGGGATAGGCTTCTGGACCTGATGCCAGGGGTAAAGTGTATCCTGGAAGTCCAAAATAGCAGGGAAAACTTTAGTTCCACTTTTGTTCCAGGCAAAAGAGTGCTCAAGGCCACAGCAGGATCCCTCTGGAGAAGTAGTATCCACTTCCTGAAACTCTCTCCCATGGGGTGAGATAAGAGGTCCTCAGTTCAGCCTTTGCTTGTAGAAAACCCACAGTGAGCAAAAAAAAAAAAAAAAGAAAAGAAAAAAAGGAAGGAAGAAAGGAATAACAACTCTCTTGCGGGAGGGGCCAGACACTTTTCCTTTGGAATGAGTTTTGTACCTGAAATTTGCTTTCTTCGAGTCACAGCTTACCTCAGCAGAGGTGACATGCAGTTATCACTCTTCTCTCTCAGCTTGGCTCCCAGTCTTCAGCTTTATTGGGTACTTTCTGGTCATTATCCTTCCCTCTGGATGGAATCTTCTGTCAAATCTGGCTCTAGTCAGCCATCTTGTCCCTCCTCACTATGCTGTTTTGATCACTAGATTTACAGTATATCCTGATATCTGGTAGCATGATTCCTCCCTATTTGTTTTTATTTCTGAGTAATGTCTTGGCTACTCAATTTTTCTGATTCCATATATAATGATATACTATTTTTTCCAAATCTTTAAAGTATGACAGTGGTGCTTTGATAGGGATTGCATTAAATCTGTGTATTGCTTTGGGTAATATGGACATTTTAACAATGTTGATTCTTCTCAGCCATGAGGAACGTATGTTTTTCCATTCATTAACATCTTCAATTATTTATTTTCTCAGAGTTTCATAATTCTCTTTATAGAGATCTTTCACGTCCTTTGTTACATAAATTGCCAAATATTTCATTTTCTTTGGCACTACTGTAAAAGGAGTAGAGTTCTTGACTGTTTTTTCAGACTATTATTGCTATATATAAAAGCTACTAATTTGTGAGTATTGATTTTGTATCGTGGGATGCTACTGTATTCCTTGATCACTTTTAAGAGTTTTATAGTTGAGAACCTGGGGTTTTCGAGATATAAAATCATATCATATGCGAAAAGTGACAGTTTGATATCCTCTGACCCTATTTGGACACCCTTGATTACCTTTTCTCCTCAATTTATAAGGGAGATACTAACAAAAATGAACAGTTTAATATCTTCCAGCATCATAATAGTTGGAGATTTCAGTAACCCTTTGGCAATGATAAATTAAACAAAGAAAATTTTACTTAAACGTAACTATACAACAATTAAATTTAACAGACATCTACAGAACATTTCATCCTAACAAAACTGAATACAAGTTCTTCTCATCAGCCTATAGAACATCCTCCAAATTTGATCACATCTTAGGTCACAAGTCTAACCTCAGCAGATATAACAGTATAGGAATTATTCCTTGTATTTTCTCAGATCATCATGGAATAAAACTTGAACTCAGCAATAACAGTAATCTGCATACTCATACAAAATGATGGAAACTAAATGACCTTATGCTGAATGATAGCTGGGTCATAGATGATATGAAGAAGAAAGTTGCCAAATTTTTGGATCAAAACAGTAATAAAGACACAAATTAAAAGAACCTTTGGAATACTGCAAAGGCAATCCTAAGAGGGAAATTTATAGCCTTGCAATCCTTGCTCAAGACAATGGAAAGACAGGAAGTCAATAACTTAATGAGACATCTCAAGCAACTGGAAAAGAACATTCCAACCCCAAACCCAGCAGAAAAAGAAAAGCGATAACTAAAATTAGAGAAGAATTAAATGAAATTAAAAACAAAAGAATTATTTGGAAGATCAATGAATCAAAAAGTTTTTTTAAATAATTCAACAAAATTGAAAAACTTTTGGCCAACCTAAGCCAAAATAAAAAATTAGAATCCCTAATATCAACAATCAGAAATGACAAAGGCAAAATAACAACAGTTACCTCAGATATTCAAAGAGTCCTTAAAGAATACTACAAAAAACTCTATTTTCATAAATATGAAAAGCTAGAAGAAGTTTACCAATACTTGGAAGCATGCTACCTTCCTAGACTTAGCCAGAAAGAATTGGAAATGCTGAACAGACCTATACAAAGTACTGAAATAGAACCAACTATACAAAATCTTGTTAAAAGGAAGAGTCCAGGACCAGATGGTTTCACATCAGAATTCTACCAAACCTTTAAAGAGGAAGTAGTATCTATATGACTTATCATTTTGTAAAGCATAGAAAAAAGAAGGAATACTTCCCAACACATTCTATGAAGCAAATATCACCCTAATCTCCAAACTAGGAAAAGATCCAACAAGAAAAGAAAATTATAAATGAATATGCTTAATGAATATAGATGCAGAAATATTCAATAAGATCCTAGCAAACAGAATCTAGCAACACATCAAACGAATTATTCACCATGACCAAGTGGGTTTTATCCCAGTGTCTCAAGGTTGTTTAAATATATGTAAATCTATAAATATAATACATCACATAAACAAGATAAAAAACAAAGACCCTATGATTTTCTCTATAGATGCAGAAAAAGCTTTTGACAATATCCAGCATCCTTTCATGATCAGAACACTTAAGAATATAGGTATAGAAGGGACTTTTCTTAACCTGATATAGGCCATCTACAGCAAACCCACATCCAATATCATATTGAATGGCATAAAATTGAAATAATTTCCACTCAGATCAGGAACCAGACAAGGTTTCCCATTGTCTCCACTGCTTTTTAACATTGTAATGGAAGTCTTAGCTTTTTTTTTAATTTTCATTTGCCTATAATAGTTTTTTCCATCCCTTCACCCTGAATCGTGTTTTCCCTTTAGAGGTTAGATGTGTTTCTTGGACACAACAAATATTAGGTGTGAGATTTTTTTTTTTAATCCAGTCAGCCAAGCTGTGCCTCTATATTGGGACATTTAAACCATTCATATTTATTGAGAGAATTAATAGGTATTAATTAAATAAGTTTTGGTCATCTTCTTTTGTGGAGGTCTATTTCTTAGTTTTATCCTTTGTGCCATAGGTAATATAGGCCTTTTGCTC
This sequence comes from Galagoides demidoff, assembly GCA_963574575.1. Lineage (NCBI taxonomy): Eukaryota > Metazoa > Chordata > Mammalia > Primates > Galagidae > Galagoides > Galagoides demidoff. The sequence goes on along the minus strand of CAUYQV010090753.1, from coordinate 6,563 downwards.
TTATTTCACAGTGTGTTTACTTTAGTGATGGACCATTGAGCAGGTAAGTATGAAGAATGGGTCTGAGTACTTCCTGTAGAGCTAGACTAGTTGTGGCAAATTTTCTCAAAATTTGCACATCAGTAACATGTATTTTTTCTGTGTTGCATATGAAATTTAATTTAGCTCATTACAGAATCCTGACTAGAAATTGTTTTGCTTATGAAGGCAAAAGACCAATGACCACACTCTTCTGGCTTGAAAAGTTTCAGCTTTAAGATCCACTATTATCCTCATATGTTTCCCTTTGTAGGTGATACTTGCTTACACCTGGCAGCTTGAAGAATTTTCCCTTTCATTTTGATTTACAATGTTAATTACAATGAGGAGATGTTTTGTTTGAATTAAGTAGTGCTGGATTCTGAAACTCTCTAATGTCTGGATTTCTATGTATCTTACAATGCTTAGAAAATTACCCACCATGTTATCTTAAAGAAGATCATCAGTGCTTTTTGGACCATCCTCTTCTCCTTCATGAATTTCTATAATTTGAATACTCAATCTTTTGGAGTAATCCCATAACGTCAGGGAATATTTTGTATTTGTTCTCTTTTTTTCTGCCTCTTCAAATGATTGAGTTAGTTCAAAAATCTTGTCTTCAATTTCTGAAATTCTTTCTTCTCCATATTATACTCTTACTCAGGCTTTCTACTGTATTTTGCAGTTCCTTGAATACCTCTTTCAATTCCATAAGTTCTTCTCTATGTTTCCTAGTCATGGCCAATCCTTGGTGACTTTCCCTTTAATTTAAGTAATTTCTTGAGAAAGCGTTTTGATTTCTTTTTCTGATTTCATTTTCCATCTTCTCTTCATTTCCATTCATCTTATTTACCATTCACACTTGAATTCTATTTCTTTTTTTGGGGGGTGGAAAGAACTTAATTTTATTTTTCCCCTTTTTTCTTATTTCATTTTTTCTTATTTATTTTTTATTAAATCATAACTGTACACATTTATGGGGTACAATATGATGGTTTGATATACAATGTGGAATGCTTAAATCAAATTAATTAACATAACCACCACCTCATTTACTTATTTTTGTGGTGAGACATTAATAATATACACTTAGTTGTTTTGAAATATATCCTTGCATTGTGTATAATAGGTGAGATCTCACCAAATACCCTCCCTCCTCTTTCCCTCCCCTATTCACTCCCCTCTGCCTCCTCTCTCCTCTTTCTTTCTAAACTACCTTTGTGTTTTATCTTTCATATGAATGTGTAAGTGTTCATATATTGTTTTCATAATAGTATTGAATACATTGGTTAAACAATTTCTCTATGGATTGTATTTACTGCTGTGTATCTTTTGTAATCTCTTGGGGGAGTTAAAATTCTCTAATTTTTCATGATGCCATAATTCTTCTTCAGGTTTGTCTCCATATATAATTTCAGATTATGTTTTATATTAATTATATATTTTTAGATGACATGTTAGTTATTGAGACATAATCTAATTTGGAACCCTTAGGCAACATCAAATGTCCTATTTCACAACTAAACCTGGTTAGGTGATCAAATATGAAGGGCCCAAGAAATGGAGCTTGCCACTCCTTCAACACTGAATACTCAAATGAGCTGGAGCTTGTGCTTGTGGCCCTTGCCCCACAGCCTCACAAACCTCCCTTCGGGGCTACTCGGTAATCGGAGATGATCTCTTGAATTTCTCTGGTATCTTTTGTTATTTCCCCTTTTTCATTTACGATTGAGATTCTTAGTGATTCTATATTTATGGTTCTAATTAATCTGGAAAAGGTTAATTTTGTTTGTCTTTTTGAATAACCAAATTTTGTTCAATTAATTTCCTAAATGATTCTTTTGTTTTCAATTTCTTTTATTTATGATTTAAATATTATTTTAGGCTTAATATTGGATTGTTCTTTCTTTTTTATTTCCTTGAGATGATCATTAGGTTGTTCATTTGCATTCCATCTATTTTTTGGATGTAGACATCTAGCACAATAAATTTTCCTCTAAGAACTGCTTTTGCAGTATCCCAAAGGTTTTGATAGCTTTGGGTTTCATTGACTTTAAGTCTTAGGAGTCTAATAATTTTCTTGTTTATTTCCTCCTTGACCCAGCTGTCATTGACCATAAGGTTGTTTGGTTTCCACACGTTTATGTGGTTTAAGGGTTTTGTTGTAGATGAATTCTACCTTAATTCCCTTTGGTCTGAATATATACAAGGTATAATATTAATATTTTAAAATTTTGTTGAAGTTTTATTTATGTTCTAGAATATTTTCAAATTTGGAGTATAATCTACATGATGATGAGAAAATGTCTTTAGTTTTGGGATGGTATATTCTGTATATATCTATGAGTTCATTTGTTCTAAGGTCCCTCTTATGTCCTTTTTTCTTTGTCTAGTTTCTATTTATAGGATATGTCCAGTTCTGTCAGAGGGGTGTTAACATTCCCAGCTATTATGGTGTAGTAGGATATTATATTGTTCAAACTATTTAGGATTTGTTTAATAAATCAGGGATAATTTAAGTTGGATGTATATATATTTGAACTGAAATGTCTTTTCATATTCTTCTTTTTACAAGTATATAGTGACCATCTTTGTCTTTTTCTGCTTTAGTTGCTTTAAATCCACTTGTATATGAAAATTATAGCCCCTCTTTTCTTGTGATTTCCATTTGGCTGAAATATTGTTATCTAACCCTTCACCCTGAGTCTTATTGTGTCATTCAAGGTCAGTTATGTTTCCTGAACACAGCATATATGACTTGTGCCTTTTTGTACAATCATCTATCCTGCCCTCTTCAGTAGGGAATTGAAGCAATTCACATTTATTGAGAGAATAGACAATATGGTAGAGTACTGTTCATCTTTTTTAAAAAGTCCATTGCATAATTTTATATCTTGTGCCACTGTGGAAACTAGATTTTGTCATTTAGTTTCTGGATGTCTAATTTGCTGCTGGTCCATTGTGACAGACAGTGTTCAAAATTAGTGTCAGTACTTCCTGCATCACTGTTCATATTGTGGCAAATTTCCTCAATGATTACATTTCACCATAAATTTCATTTCTCTGCTGCATATAAAACTTATTTTAGCAGGATACCGAATCCTGAGTTGAAATTTTTTTTGTTGATGAAGGTTAAAGGCTGATGGTCATTCTTTTCTGTCTTGAAAAGTTTCTGCTGGAAAATTTCCTGTCATCCTGATAGATCTGCCCCTGTATATCAATTGCTGCTTACTGCTGGCTGGTAGCAAAATTTTTTTGTTCATTTGGATCTTGGCCAAGTTCATTACAACATGTCTAGGAGAAGCTCCATTTTTATTGAGACAAACAAGAGTTTGATATTAATTCCAGAAAAGTATGCAGAAAAAGCAATTGATAATATCCAGCATCCTTTCTTCATTAGAATGCATTAAAAAAAGGTATAAAAGGAATATTTCTTAAACTAATTGAAACTATCTACAGCACACCCACAGCCAATATCATATTGATTGGAGTAAAATTGAAATCGTTTCCACTCAGATCAGGAACCAGGCAAGGTTTCTCATTGTCTCCACTGCTTTTTAACATTATAATGGAAGTCTTAGCTATCGAAATCAGGCAAGAGAAGGCAATAAAAATTGGGCCAGAGGAGATCAAACTGTCATTCTTCACAGATGATCCGATAGTATATCTGGAAAACACCAGGGACTCAATTACAAAACTCTTAGAAGTGATCAAGGAATACAGCAACATCTCAAAATACAAAATTAAGACTCATAAATCTGTAGCCTTTATATATACTAACAATAGGCAAGGGGAAAAATAATCAAGGACTCTATTCCCCTTACTATAGTGCCAAAAAAGATGAAATACCTGGTAGTGTATTTAACTAAGAATATGAAAGATCTCTATAAGGATAACTATGAAACTCTGAGAAAAGAAATAGATGAAGATGTTAACAAATGGAAAAATTACCATGCTCATGACTAGGAAGTATCAACATTGTTAAAATGTCTATACTTGCCAAAGCAATCTACAGATTTAATGCAATCCCTGTTAAAGCACCTCTGTCATACTTTAAAGATCTGGAAAAATTAGTGCTTTGTTTTATATGGAAACAGAAAAAAACTCGACTAGCCAAGACATTACTCAGAAATAAAAACGAATCAGGAAGAATCATGCTTCCACACCTCAGACTATATTATAAATCAATAGTGATCAAAACAGCATGGTACCAGCACAAAAATAGAGAGGTAGATGTATACAACAGAATTTAAGAACAAGAGGTGAACCCAGACATTTATTGTTATTTGAACTTTGATAAGTCTATCAAAAGTATAAATTGGGGGAAACATTCCCTATTTAACAAATAGTGCTAGGTGTATTGGCTGGAGACCTGTAGAAGACTGAAACTAGACTCATACCTTTCTCCTCTAACAAAAATTGACTCTCACTGGTTAAAGGATTTAGACTTAAGACATAAAACAGTAAAAATTCTTAGAACGAGTGAAGGGAAAATGCTTGAAAAAATTGGCCTGGGAGAATACTTCATGAGGAGACACCCTGGGCAATGAAGCAACATCAAAAATCCATTACAGGGATCTGTTCAAATTAAAAAGCTTATGCACTGCCAATAACACACTAAGCAAATAGACAGCCCTGAGAATGGGAAGAGATTTTTGCAGGTAATACTTCTGACAATGGTCTAATAACCAAAATCCACAGAGAACTCAAATAAGAAGAAAACAAGTGATCCCATTTCATTGGGGGAAGAGATGTGAACAGAAGTTTCTCTGAAGAAGACAGGTGCACGGTCTAAAGATACATCAAAAAATGCTCATCGTCTTTAATCATCAGAGAAATGCAAACTAAAACCACTATGAGATACCATGTAACTCCAGTAAGAATAGCCCACATCACAAAATCCCAAAAATACAGATGCTGGCTTGGATGTGGAGAAAAGAGAACACTTCTTAACTGCTGGTAGGAATGCAAGCTAGTACGTTCGTTTTAAAAATAAGTTTGGAGAACACTTAGGGATGTAAATGTAGACCTGCCATTTGACCCTGCAATTCCTCTTCTAGCTCTATATTCAAAGGACCAAAATTCATTTGGCAACAAAGACATTTGCACCAGATTATTCATTGAAGTTCAATTCATAATAGCCAAGTCATGGAAGAAGCCCAAATGCCCATTAACCCAGGAATGGATTAATAAATTATGGTATACCATGGAACATTATGCAGCATTAAAAGAAGATGGAGACTTTACTTCTTTTATGTTTACATGGATGGAGCTGAAAAATATTCTCCTTAGTAAAGTATCTCAGGAATAGAAAGAAATATCCAATATACTCAGTAGTACTATAAAACCAATTTATAATCACTTACACTTTCATATGAAAGATGAATTACAACTATAGCCCGGATCAAGGAGGGAAGGGAAGGGAGGGGGATGGGTTGATAGAGGGAGGGTTAATAGTGGGACCACACCTATGGAGCATATTGCAAGTACAAGTTGGATCTAGCAGGTGTAGAACACAAATGTCTTAACACTTTAATTGGGTAAATGAGGTGAAGGCTATATTAATTAGTAGGATTTAAGCACTCCAATTTGTACAAATAATCGACACATTGAATCCCACAATGGCATAAATGTATTCATGATCTATGTACTAATGACTTAATGAAAAATAAAAAGAGTGCATCAAAATCTTTTTTTATTGTATGGGATTCATTGAGGGTACAAAGAATTAGATTACTCTGATTGAACTTGGTTTATTTTAATTTTTATTTATTTATTTATTTTTAATTAAATCTTCCCTGTATACATTAATGCACTCATGGGGGACAATGTGCTGGTTTTTTCTTTTTTTCTTTTTTTTTTTTTTTGGCCGGGGCTGGGTTTGAACCCACCACCTCTGGCATATGGGACCAGCGCCCTACTCTTTGAGCCACAGGCATCACCCAATGTGCTGGTTTTATATACAATTTGAAATATTTTCATCAAACTGGCTAACATAGGTGATCTTTTGTTGGGCTAGAATTAAGTTGTATCTTTCGTTTGAGAGCTATAGATTAGTTTCATAAAAGGGCTGTGTACATTGGATACTTTTTCTTCCATTCCTGAGATACTTTGCTAAGAAGAACGTTTTCCAGTTCCATCCACGTAAACATGAAGGAGGTAAAGTCTCCATTTTTCTTTAGGGCTGCATAGTATTCCATGGTGTACATATACCACAGTTTATTGATCCATTCGTGGAATGATGGGCACTTGGGCTTCTTCCATGATCTGGCAATTATGAATTGGGCTGCAATAAACATTCTGATACAAACATCTTTATTGTAATGTGATTTTTTCTCTTCTGGGTATATACCTAATAACAGAATTGTAGGATCGAACGGCAGGTCTATTTTTAGATCTCTAAGTGTTCTCCAGATGTCTTTCCAAAAAGAACATATTAATTTGCAATCCCACCAGCAATGTAAAAGTGATCCCTTTTCTCCACATCCACGCCAGCAACTCTGGCTTTGGGATTTTGTGATATGGGCTAATCTTACTGGAGTTAG
>CAUYQV010090752.1:0-21247 GCA_963574575.1 Galagoides demidoff | reverse complement strand
ACCAGCCACAGGGCACAGCTAGTTTGGGTTTTTTTTTTTTTTTTTGATACGGAGCCTCAAGTTATCCCCCTGGGTAGAGTGCCATGGCATCACAGCTCATAGCAACCTCCAACTCCTGGACTCAAGTGAGTCTCCTGCCTCTGCCTCCCAAGTAGCTGGGACCACAGGTGCCCACCACAACGCCTGGCCATTTTTTTTTTTTGGTTGCAGCCATTATTGTTGTTTGGTGGGCCTGGGCTGGGGATTCGAACCCGCCCACCTTAGGTGTACGTGGCTGGTGCCTTAGCCTATTGAGCCACAGGCGCTGAGCCGGGTTTTATTTTTTCTTTCCTATTTTTAGTAGAGATAGGGTCTCACTCTCGCTCAGGCTAGTCTTGAACTCCTGAGCTCAAGCAATCTATCGGTCTTGGCCTCCCAGAATGCTAGGATTACAGGAGTGAGCCACCATGCCTGGCAAGATGGATCTTTGTGTGTGTGTCTATATCTCTCTGTGTGGGTGTCTGTGTGTGTGTGTGAGAGAGATGGAGAGAAAGAAATAGTCTTGGTGTCAAACACAACACATAAGGTAGCCCCAAGTCCCCAAGCCCAAAGCTAGCCTGTTGGACACCTCCCTGGGTCTGAGCAAATAGTGCAAACAAGGGGTGAATTTTCAGCCACAGAGATACAAAAGAGAACTGAGATTTCAGATACATGTCCTTGAAATGAATTGGGCTGAGACTCCCCACCCTCCAAGCAGCCTCTCTTTGGAAGTGGAAGTTTTTGCTCTTCAGGGCAAGAGCTTGTGTTCCACCTTCCCTGGGTAGTGCACCCCCAACCTGAGAAGCACCCCCTCTACCCAACTTACAGGAATGCAAGCACTCCACAATGGTGGTGGCATCAATGAAGTACCCCCCACAGAGGGCACACATGAGATGAGGGTTCAGCTCCGTGATTTTGATCCTTGTGGTCCGATGCATGATGCCAGGGTCAGGGTGGGGGGACTGGGGAGCGTCACCCTGGGAAATGGAAGTGGAATCAGAATCCCAGAGATCCAACAGCCCCTCCCACGCTTCATTCCACATTCCCCCCACCCACCCTTAGCAACTTCTTTCCTTGAGCCCAAGGCCCTTCTCTGCCGTCCAGGCGGGCCTGGGGCATACATGTGGCTGATTCTTTCTGGCCCCCTGGGTGTTCACTGGATACACAAGGCTTGAGCAACAAGGTCATGCTCCATCCACAGAGCAGCAGGAAAGACTGAAGTCAAATCATAGAAAGTACCACCGAACTCTCCAGCGGATGGGGGAAGGCAGAAAAATGGAAGAGAACAGGGTTTTTAAAAATCTCCCTAATCTCGGGCTGCGCAAGGTGGCCCAAACCTGTAATCCTAGCACTCTGGAAGGTTGAGGTGGGTGGAGTGCCTGAGCTCATGAGTTTGAGACCAGACTGAGCCAGAGCAAGACCCCATCTCTAAAAAATAGCCAGGTACTGTGGTTGACACCTGTAGCTACTCAGGAGGCTGAAGCAAGAGAATCACTTGAGTCCAAGAGTTTGAGGTTGCTGTGAGCTATGAGGTCATGTACACTCTACCCAGGTCAACAAAGTAAGACTGTCTCAAAAAAAAAAAAAAAACCTCCCGAATTCCAATCCATACTCACTTAAGTGGTCACACATTTAAAGATATTAGAAGCTATGAGGAAACTTAAATAAATAAGCCAATGCCCCAAACTTCAAAGAACAAAAGAAGGGAAGAATAAATTATCCTTGTTCTCTCCATCCAGGTGCAAGGCCTCAGCCATGTCTCTATATTCCATCCTATCCTCCCTTCCATTCCATCCACTCCACCTCAACAAAGCTGTCCCTGGAAACAGGCAGGGAAAACTGAAAGTCATTACACGAGCAAAGCTGGGAACATACGGCTCCAGCCCCACCCCAGGCCCAGCCCTGGACTGCACAGGTAATGGCAGTCAAAGAGCTTAGGCAAAAAGACTATTATCCCTGCCACAGGAACTCCTGCCACTATGCTCCTGATAGACAGTCCTCTGTCCAAGTACCCACTAGCACAAGCATGGTCCCTAATCTCCCTTTCTTTGTTTGTTTATTTATTTTTTTGAGACAGAGTCTTACTCTGTGCCATGGTGTCCTAGCCTTACAGCAACCTCAAACTTTTGGGCCAAGTGATCCTGTTGCCTCAGCTTCCCAAGTAGCTGGGACTGTTGCCACCCACAGCCAGCTAGTTTTTCTATTTTTAGTAGAGACAGGGTTTCATTCTCATTCTCTTTAACTTCTGAGCTTAGGCAGGATTACAGGTGTGAGCCATAGTGCCCAGCCCATGACCTCCCTTTCATGCAGAAATTTCTCCACTTGTGCACTACTACCCTCACACCATCCCCTGCCCTAGTGACACCTCAGCCACTTGATCACAGGCTGTCCAGTGACAAACCACAGGCTCTCATTTTCTGTTCCCAGACATCCAAGCACCTTGCTAGGCCTGGCAGGGTCCAATGACATTAGTCAGAGTCTGACTGTGGACTGGCTGCTGTCTGGGCTTACTTCTTGGTACAGAAATCAAAATCAAACCTGCACTTGGAAGAGATGGCCCCTCCCTGCCTCTTCTTTCCCAGAGTAAAAGTCCAGGGGTGGGGCTTGGGAGGGTGGCCAAGCCCCATTGCTCCGTTACAACATACTCATACCCTTCTCTCCTTTCCAGAAAGAATTCAAAAGCCACCACACAGGGTTTTCTAGGACAAGAAATTCACAGCCAGGATCAGCAGTTTCTATAGAGACCCCAGGATGAGTCTGGCCAGGACCCAAACAGCCAACAGAGGCCCAGGGAACCTGGCCAGAGACCGAAAGAGACAGAGAGGCACAAAAGCCACACGTGGGAGAGAGACCAAGTTGCAGGGCAGACAGAGAACAAGCCAGCCTCACAGCAAGCCCAGAGACCCACAGAGAGGTAGTGGCCCCCAAGACCTGAGGAATGGAACGGGTTCCCGCCCCACATAGGATGGCTTTAGCCAGCCCTCCCTGCATGGGTCCCCCATCACAATTACGCAGAAGGCTGCCGGCTACTCCACTGTTTGGTTGTTTCCATAGTAACCCTGTCCCTGGCAAGATGCCCAAATATTATTACAACCATCCAAAGGAGAGAACAATCCAAGTGGCTATCTCTGAGTGTGTGTAATATCCATCGTGTATGTACGTGCCGTCTGGATCTCCAAAGGTACTTCCTGTGATTGCCTGCCCTGTGTCTGTGGCCAGATGCATCTACGTGTGTGCATGAATTGCCAGAGACAAAACACACTGGAGGTCTGGGATGCTGGGGGTAGATCTCACACCCTCACCTTTCTCTCATGTGCGTGCACATGTGCACACACACACTCACACACATGCAGGCTCTTCACACTGCCTCAGCCACCTTATTCAAACACTTGCTATGTTTTCTAAACAGACACTTGCTCTTAAGAACCACACAGGCAGGAGCCCCACACTGCAAATGGTGGTACCCCTGACCCTCTCACTTCCCCAGCATTTGTGACAATTCAGCCTAAGCCTATCCCTCAGGCCCCTTTTGGGACATAAGGGCAAGGGACTCTGGAATTAAATGCTCCTCCTTCCTGTTAAAGAAATGAGCCCCTTGTCATACTTCTTGCCCCCCCATCCCCATGGGCCTCCCAACGTTACCTCTGGGGTTGGGGGTGGGGAGAAGCAATGATTGGTTCCCTACCTGATTGCCATGGATACCTGCAGGGCCCTGCCAGCAGGTGCCAAGAGCAATGTAAACAGGAGTTCTGTTTCCCCAGAGCACCCTCTCTATCTCCCCCTACCCAGGAGGAAGGGGGGGGGGGTGTCTCATTCCTGATACCCAGTTCCTCCCTGGCTAAAATTGGCTGGTGCATGGTGGGAAGGTGAGAGGAGTCCACTATCATCACTACAGGGAAGGGTCTGAGAGATGGGAAGGACTTGAGAAAGAGTGGGAGAGACAGATCCTAAGCAGCAGCAAATGGAAACGGAGGGTTACTGCAAGTGGCCTCTGTGGAGCTCAGGGGTGGTAACAGGTCAGTCCCAATTATACCCCTCACCAGTGGACCTGAGGAATTCCCTCGACAGGAATTCAAGCCCGTCAAGATCTTCTGCCCCTATACACTGTCTGGGCCGCTGAGGCCCTGGGTCTGGCTATAGTAGCAAGAAAGGAGTTTGACTGGCATCCAGCACCCAGCACCCAGTGCTGATTCCTCCCTGCCATTCAAGTCTGGCAGTTGTCTTTCCCTATCCTCAAAGCCCCCTACTGATAAGAAACACCTCTGCCTCTCCATTTTGATCAGTCTCTTTCTGGACGCTGCTCTGCAGTTTAGGCCTCCTGTGGATGCTGCTGAGTTCTGATAACCCAGGGTCCCTACTGCTTCAGATGACAGCTGTCTCTTCACCTTGCCTTTCCTCCAGTGAATTAGCCCAATTCCCTTACTAGAAAGTCTCCAGGTCTTAGGAAAAGTCACTCAAGGTCACATCCAGTTGTCAAGAATTGTAGAGGTGAGGCTCAGCACCTGTAGCTCAAGTGGCTAAGGCACCAGCCAGATACACCAGAGCTGGCTGGTTGGAATCCAGCCCCAGCCTGCCAAACAACAACAACTACAAACAAAAAATAACCGGGCATTGTGGTGGGCACCTATAGTCCCAGCTACTTGGGAGCTGAGGCAAGAGAATCGCTTAAGCCCAGGAATTGGAGGTTGTTGTGAGCTGTGATGCCACAGCACTCTACCCAGGGCAACAGCTTGAGGCTCTGTCTCAAAAAAAAAAAAAAAAAATTGTAGAGGTGAAAGGGGTCTTAGAATATACCTTGTCCAGCCCTTTCATTTTACAGATAAAGAAAGAGAAATGACTTGTCTGAGGTCACACAGTAAAGCAGTGGCAGCCTGTGACAAGATACTGCCTGACTCCCATCCCAGTACTTTTTACATCCTGGCACGCAGGGCAGGTTCACCCATCTAAGGAAGTAATGCCCGGCCCACCTCCATCCCAGCAAGTACTAGGGCCAAAGGGTCGTTACCCAGAGTAGCAAGAAGACCACTCAGTGAGTGTTCTGGGAGGGAGTCAGTTTGACCAAATAATGCCCATTAGTGGACATTCTCACCTTGCAGTAGGAAAAAGAGGGGAAGACCCTAATTGCCCACCCACTTCCTTAGGACATATGGGAAGACTGAGGCTCCCTGGAAGCACAGTGAGAAAGAGCATACATCAAGATTGGACCCCAGGGGCTCAGCTTCACAGGTTCCATGTGTTTCTGTTGGGACCATGGGATCTGCCTGGGACACTGTGAACCTCTCCGCTTTTCCTAATCCTGGACACTGGCATGAGAATTTGCTTCCCTGTTCCCCAGACGATAAAGGCCTAGCTTCCTGAAGCCAGGCTTATTCTACCCTTCCCTCCCTCTCTTCTACCTCTCAGATCCCCAAGATCAAAGACCCAAACCCCAAATATATACTCAGAGCAACACAATACCAGATACACACACATACACAGCCAGAGACATTCTTCCTCCATCTCTCACACTCACAACAGCCAATGCCAGATAGACATGACACCACACACACAAATACACAACACAAACACACATACACTTGAGCAGACACACCCCACCACGCATGCAGCCAGACCAAGAGCCAGGCCCACATTTGCCAAATGCACAAGCCATCCCCACCCACCCTATCCAGAAGCACACAGCCTGACATCTCTGCTTGGAATCAGACCTGCAAACACACATCAACCTTTTGTGTATCCCCAGTCTACCCAGGATAAATGATAAAGTCTTCCAGCAACAAAGGCAGTTCAGCTCCCAACCTCTACTCTGAGGGGCCAGAGGCTGGAGGGATGTGGTGGACATCTGACTGTCACAAAGATGTAACCTCTTCCTGTTCAGGCTCTCTCCATTCCCATGGCAACAGCTCCATCAACCTAGGTCTCTAAGGCTATGTCAGGGGCAGCTCAAGCTACATACACCCTGCCCACGCCCCAAAGACTTCCTGCCCACCCTCAAAGACTTCAACTTGAACCCTACCCAGCTACCCATGGTCTGGATTCTGGAGTCAGTTTCCTGTCTCATTCCAAAGACAGTACTAAGGCCTCAAACCCCCCAACCCGCAACCAGGAGAACCCCTGGGAAATCCTCCCCACCGAAAAGCTGCAACAGAGCTGGCTTTATACTCCTTCGCCCAGTAATAACACCTTGGGGGGAGGGATTCAGAGTTTCAGGAACAGAAACAAACTGCAAGAAGCCTAGAGGAGGAGACAGGAGAACAGAGTGGGAGACCACCAGGAGGCATCCCTCCCTTCCCTAAGCGACAAGAAGCCCTAGAGAGACTGAGGCAGCGTGGGGAGTGAAGTGGGATATTCCGAGACAAAGACCACGGAAGCGCGGAGTAACACTCCCATAATATTTATAGGCAAATTCCCACCCCTGCCCTCCCCCAGGCCGCCTCCTCCCTCCTCAAGCCAACCGGAGCAATTCTGGGCAGACTCGGGCAGTGGGGGAGGGGAGCATACCTGGGCCCACCGTGGATACAGAAGGCGGCAGGGGGTGTCTGCATGCCCAGGGGTCTCACCCTCTCAGAGATAGCAGCAGGAGGGACTGAGGACGTAGGGGCAGCCGGGCTCCCCAGTGGAAAAGGGGCCAATTCCTCAGACCCCTCTGGCCTTCGCCGGCGTGAGAAATATCGCGACAAATCCCCCTCTCATTATCTTTCCTCCCCTCTGCCCGGGCTCCCCCAGGAGCCTGGGTCAAAGCATCAGGGACCCCAGTTACCTGGTGGCCGCTCCCACCTTCCCCAGTGCCAAACTTTCGGCGGGGCCCAGGAGGGGTGCTTCGGAGAAAGAGGCTCCGCAGAGGTGCTTAGGGAGGGGGCGGGGCGCCCTGTGCTGGGACCCGGGCAAGGGGACCGGCTGGGGGAGGTGCCCAAGAGGACCCGGACCCGGCAGGGAAGGGCGCCCTCCCCCGGCCTCGCAGCAATCAAAATGCACGTCCCCTCCCTCCTGGCCTCAAGTCCTCGCGGGTCCACGGTGCCCCAGTGTCCACGGGAAAGGCGACCCCTGCCCAGACCTAAAAGGGGTAGATCTAATAGCGCCACGGGCGGCTTGAGCTCGCGGGGAGGGATGGGGGGCAGTGATCCAACCCGGCGCGCACCCCCCAAACCCTCATGGCTGCCCCGGACCTTTCCCCTAGCTACCTCGGGAGCAGGGTCTATGAGGGGGCTGCCGCACAAAGAGGTGGTGGTCGAGGGAGATGCCAAATCGTTAAAAAGGGGAATCCACTTCGGCCATCTTGGAAGGGAGGAAAGGGAAAAGGGGGCAGAAAAAAAGGAGAAAGGAAGGCGGACGGGGCGAGCTAGGGTAGGGGCTGGCGGGGCGCGGGGCGGGGGGATGCGAAAGCAGGCTCAGCTTCTAGCTTCCCCCCAACACACAGGGATTTGTAAAGGAGGGACCGGCCCCCTATCCCAATCTCCAGATGGTTACAGGGTAGAAGGAAAGGAAGGGTGAGTCCGCGTCTGCTTACCTGGGTTCGGGGTCCGGTGGTCTCGGGGAGGGGGGGATGGGAGGGAGGGAGGGAGGGAAGGGAGGGGAGGGGGGACCGCAGCCGTGTGGCTCTCTTGGGCAGCGGGAGGGGAGAAACCTACGGTAAGAAAGGAGTTTGTGAAAGCCGCTTGGGGTGGGAGGGAGAGAGGGGAGGGGAGGAGACCGAGGGGGGAGGGGAGGGACCAGAGTGGGGGGGAGACAAAATGGCTTTTTCCTCCAGACAAGAGTAGTCCCGCCCACTACTCACCCACGTGACCTCATTCCTTCAGGGTGCTTGCGGAGAGGGAAAGAAGAGGGGGAGAGGCTAGCGCGGCTTCTCCCCGCCACCGGGTGCGGGGCTCCCTGATGCAGGACAAGTCCCCTCCCCTCCCAAGCAGCCTCCCTGACCCTGGAGGATGAGCCCACTGCCCTGTTCCCCTGCATAATTAGAGACCTCCCCTCAAAATATGTGTGCCCCCCACCCCTCGCTAGGGCTCCTGGAAAATGGTGAAATGAGGTCTGGACTGAAATGTAGCTTGCAGTCCTCCACGCCCCGGCCTAGACCAAAGGGCACAGAGCTCCAGCTAGAGACGCGACGCTTCCAGCCACGCGTCGGGTGATTTTCATTCACTCCAAGTGACACTCCCTTAAAATTAATAACTGCATCAGCAAGAGAAACAGTATCCTTCCCACTCCCTTGACCGGATAGTTGGCTCTAAAACGCCGCGCAGCTGGATTCAGCTTGGGAGAGAGAGCCTCGGAGGGAGCAAACAGCGAGAGGGGAGTGGAGGGTTGAAACTGAGGCCAGGGTTGGGGGGGACTCATGGCGGCGGGGGGGGGGGTGTCTTAGTTTGCTGTGCAGGAGACTGGCGCTCCTGGCGTGCTCCGGCAAATAAGAATGGAAAGTAACCCGGGCCCGGGAGACCAGCTGAAGATAAGAACTCAACTCCGGGTCTGGGATTCAATAACTGAAGGCGAGAGGCCACGATGGACTAGAGAGCGAGGCGGTGAGGCTCGAAAATGGGCCCGCGCTTTTTTTCGTGGCTTGAATGTTTCCCGCATTTTTCGCTCCAGCTTTGCGCTCCGCTGGGTTTGTGCGCCTCCCTCGCCGCGGAGGCGGGAGGAGTCGGCAAGCGCAAAAGTGGCTGGTGCCCGCCGACCCCGACTGTAGCTCCCGGCTCCACGCAGAGCTTGGGCTCAGGTCCCACTGGTTCCGGCCGGAGGGAAAGGAGCAAGAGGCAGGCTTGGAAAAGCCGGGAGCAGTGGTGAGGCCGGCGCCGGAGTAGCGAATCGATAATGCGTTACGATGACGATCGTGGGCCTCATTAGAACGATCGATTCGCTTATACGTTATTCTCGATTTATCGGGAATAGCAACCGTGTCTGTCCCTCCAAAGAGCTCGATTATCCGTCCAGAGCGCCATTAAGCGCACTGACGGCGGTGGCTCGAGTCAGAACGAATCTGCCAAGCTTCGGAGCGCCTGCCTCTTCCTTCCCTCCTTGTTGGCAGCCAAGGCAGCCCCGAAGCTGGGAGACCCGAACTGAATACTTTTGCCCACTGACCGGGCGACCAGTAGACCTGCTGGCACCGGCCGCCAAGTGACCCCAGCTTCAGCGTTCAGCCCACACTGGCTGAATAGGCTCAGGGAGGAAAAGGAAGGGCAGGAGAGGATTTCCGCTCAGAGGGAGTGGTCCGAGAACCAGCGGGAGAAGGGCCAAGGGAGGATCCGGTCACCTGCTCCACTGTTCCTGCAGCGGGAGACGGCGAGTTCACCAGCCCCTGTAGAAAGGGTGTTCTTGGTGTGGACACGCCTACTGTCCCCAGAGCCAGTATGTCGCCAGCATCCTAGCCTTTGCCAGGGAAGACTCACGCATCCACTCGCTCTCCCGGGAGGGGAGCGCGGCAGTGACCCCTGGTTTGCTACTCCTTTTAGGCTTCAAGACCTGGAGCAAGAGAAACTTTTAGGGGCTTTGCGGAGATGTCGGTCCCTTTCATAATCCACACTGCTGGTTCCTCTGAGTCCCGACTGAAGCCGATTAATCCTGGAAGGCTGCCCGAGGGGGCCACTGTGCTAAGCGGATTCATTCACTCATTTTTCAGTTTCGTTATTAAGCACCATTCATGAGCGAGAAGGAGTATGCTGGAGACCTTACTACCTACTAAAACTCTAATCTCTTCCCTCTTGGATGACCTGTCTCCATATCCCTGGCCTTTCTGGTTTATCAGAACCTTCTGACCCAACTTTTCCCACGTCTGAAGTTCTCTAGTTTTCCAGTCTTTATTTTATCAACTGACATGGAAGCATCTGTCATGTCCCAAGATCAAATATTGCCCTAGGCACTACAGACATAAAGCAGACAAGCAGGGCTTTTTGCGCTGGGCGCTCACGGGCCAATGGGGGTAAACCCGAAGAACGCACAACCTGTCCCGTTAGCTTCCACAGCACCTGGTGTGAGCTCTCGCTCAGGGTGGAAGAGCACTGGGAAGGGTCTCCAGAAGAGGACTCTCTTGAGCCAAATATTGAGAGACCAAGTGTCAAAGAGAACTGCTTAAGAGCACTTTGAGAATTCTTAACAAAGGTCGAGGGTCCCATCCTGCTCCCTGGGACGCGCCTCTGCCAATATTAGAAGCTCCTTGATTTTGTGTTTGTATCTCACAAGGTCCTCTAGCTGACAAGTAATTATCAGAAGGGTCACTGTGTCCATCACAGACTAAAGGCTGTCAGAGGGCAGGAATGTGAGAAATGTAGGTAATTACTTCCAGCACATACTCTGCGCTATTGTGAGGACAACAGCCCTTTTGAAATGACTACTATGGTAGGAGAGGGTGGCTCTTGTAGTTGTTTCATGAATGTCTTTATCTCTGTGTCCTTTACACCTGTTCTCTGCAGAAAACAATGTCCTTTGTCAGTTTTATGCTTATTTCCCCCATCCTCCTGCCCATTTCTCCATAATTTCTAGGAAAGAAGAATTGTTCTTTTCCCTTTCTGATGCTTCTCATGTTAAATTCTTGTCTTTTTCCTCTCTCCATTTTCTTGGGGTCTTCCCTCTCTCGCTCCGCCTATTCCTCATATCGTCCCCTCTTTCTCGGTATATTGCGGCTACAGTCTTCCTTTCTCACCTTTGTTTCTTTTCGTCCTTCATGTGGTCTTTGCCTTTCTTTCTCACTACTCTATTCTCCTCCAAATATTATTTCGAGATTGTAACATCGCCCGAGGCATACAATGGAAAACTATCCTGCCTCCACTGAAAATTCATTCTCAATCCTACGAAAAATGTATCCTAAAACATGTTGCACAGTGAGACAAAAAAACCTGTCTTTGGGTTTCCTGCAATCCAGCTTGGAGGCGGGGCGAGGAGGGGGTGGAAGGAAGTGCCGGAGAAATTATCCCATCATTGAATGAACAACAACGAATTTTCAACCACAATGACTCTCTATTTGCTATAGAAAAGTGTTGCGTTGCCATTTCAATTTAAAAAAATTTAGCTTTTGAGCCGTTCTGAGCAAAAGCCTTTAGTTTCCAATTCCCAGAAAAAACAAAACAGAGCGTCCCTGGGTGGGCTCGAACCACCAACCTTTCGGTTAACAGCCGAACGCGCTAACCGATTGCGCCACAGAGACCGCGGCGACTGCTGGGGTGGCAGTGAGCCGAGTCAATAGGAGCGAGCCTGGATCGCACAGAAACCGCTGCGGAAGTCTCGATTTCAAACGAAAAAAAATCGAAACCGAGAGAGAAAAGGAAAAGGTACCGATCTCCGGAAAGGAGCGGCGGAGATTTGGAGGGAACGACGCGGTATGTGCACGCTTCTCTTCCATTCTCACTGCGAGGGGTCAGCACGAGCTATCTTCAGGTTCTACCTTAAATCTGAAAGGGCCCAGAACATCTCTTTTTAGGGTGACCTGAGACTTGGTGATACGTGAAGTCGACCTACAGGAGTTCCCAAGAAACAGACTACCATCAAAACTCTCCATTACCCCTGCAAGCCGCAGAATACCCTCAACGCCTGTCCCCGTACCCCCACCCTGCATCATTAAATTTGCACTTAATGGGCGCCTCCTATATACTAGACACTGTTCTGGGCCAGTGAAAATCCAGAGCCTAGCAATGTGTCTGGTACACAGTAGATGCAAGGATTTCTAGAGAGAATAAATAAACTAGCAGGAGTACTACGCCAAATTCATATAGCATGTTGATTAAGTGCCATGGCGTCCCTCCAGTTGGGGCCACAGCCCTCCAAACCCAATTTCACAAGCCCATGTGCGCTCAGGTCCCGCCCCCAGTCACGGCGGTCTCCAGTCTAGTTCCGCCGAGATCCCAGAATGCACTTTGACGCCCTCACTCGCAGTGACTTTTCACTTTCCTCTTTCCCCGCCTCCGTTTTGGTTTCTCAACTAAACTATGCTTTACTGGTGACTGATAGGGATGTGCAACCAATAGGAAGTCAGAGTGTCCCGAAAGAGTTGGCCTATCAGCCAATGGAGTGAAAGCAGCGAGAGCGGTTGCGCAGAGAAGGCTGAAACCGATTTACTGGAGTTGCACCGGAGATTGAGGGTCCTAGTACATCGCAAATATGGTGAGATGGGGAGCAAGGAAAAGGCTCACTGGGTCGGGATTAGGGAGGCGGTCAGGGGAAGTTCGGAGGCTGAGTGGGCCTAGGTGGTCGATGAAAGGAAGTGGCTTTGGTTAGAACGGGAGTGGACAGTGGTGAGGACCAAGCGGGCGAGTGCGGCTCCTCGCTACCGCACAGTGCACATCTGAGCTGGAGTTTCCGGGGTCCAGGCTCTTCCAGGATGGAGAACGGGGCCTACAGGAGTCTCCGGATCAGGGGGCTGGGTCGGGAGTTATGGCACGTTTGACCCCTCACTCTGAGCCCCTCCGCTTTGTCTGCCCCAGTCTATTATGTCCTATAATGGAGGGGCCGTCATGGCCATGAAGGGGAAGAACTGTGTGGCCATCGCTGCAGACAGGCGCTTCGGTATCCAAGCCCAGATGGTGACCACGGACTTCCAGAAGATCTTTCCCATGGGTGACCGTTTGTACATCGGTCTGGCCGGCCTCGCCACTGATGTCCAGACAGTGTAAGTGTCATGGGTCCCCGCCCACACCCAAGCCTCTTATTGGACCATCCTTGCCTGACTTGTTGAGCGGCTTAGAAGTCAGTCACCTATCAACCACCACCAGTGAGACCAAAAGTTTGCCAGACCCCATAGTGATACAGACATGTATCCTACCAAATTTTACTAGCATTTACTCTGTTGAAAGCATCTTACTTTCGTGGACTCATTTAATCCTCATTTAGATATTGCCATGTTGCTGTCCCCTTTTGCAGATGAGGAGATTGCGGGTCTCAGAGTGTCTTGTGCAAGATGCAAGTTAATGAGCCAGGATCCCAACGCAGGTCTAAGGCCAGAGTGGGTGCACAGTCCCTAGAGAATTTCAGATCTAGTTGGGAGACAAAGACAGGCATACAGAAAGATAACCAACCCTTGATGGGTTAGTGCATATTAACTGCCATAGTAGTTATCTAGTTGACGGTGGTTATGTGATTTGAGAGAAAAGAGAATCTATGGGATGAGATAGGTAGCTATTGTGATGATCCTGCTGTGACGGTTATTGTCCTTATGGAGCAGTAGTTGTGGGAAAGGAAAGGAAGACATTTCTGAAAGTTGTTGCTGACCGATGACTACTTGGATAAGATGGGGCCAAAGAAAGAGCCATCCAAATGAAGTGAAGACCAGTATCTTTATTACCAGGTACTAATATCTAGACTGGTACCTGACATGTAGGCAGTCCAGGTAAGTTTCAAGATGATTCCTATTTTGAGCATGTTGACTGAATTATACACATTAAGAGGACTAGCTCGGAAGCAAAGATGATGACTTTGATTTTGACATCAATTTTCAGGGGACAAGGCAAGCCAAATAGAAACATCTTGCAAGCTGGGGGTTTGAAATTCCATCTCAGGGTTGGAGAGGTATTGGTGATGTGTTAAATCTGTGAGGGCAGATTCTGGAAAGATAAAAGTTTGTAAAGAGGAGGAAAATAAGCTGTAGTTTGAGAGCTGAGTCTTATAGTTAGCTAAGTCAGGGAAGAAGAGAAGCCAGAGATATTGGTCTCCTCTATGTAGGAGCCTGTCCTGGGGCTCTGAGATGGCACTGGGGGAAGTATGCAACTTGGGTTGCGCCTGTAGCTCAGTGGGTAGGGCACAAACCCCATATACCAAGGGTGGCGGGTTTGATCCTGCCCCGGCCAAACTGCAACCAAAAAAAAATAGCCAGGCATTGTGGTGGGCACCTGTAGTCCCAGCTACTCGGGAGGCTGAGGCAAGAAAATCACCTAAGTCCAGGAGTTGGAGGTTGCTGTGAGCTGTGATACCACAGCACTCTACCAAGGGTGATAAAGTGAGACTCTGTCTCTTAAAAAAAAAAATAAAGGACTTTGCAACTTTCCCTTGGCAGGGACTGAGCTTCTAACCTCCTTATATTCCACCTACCTCCAGAGGGTGAGCACTAGGGGACAGTCAGCAATGACTTACTAACATGCTTTTCTCGTACCACAGTGCCCAGCGCCTCAAGTTCCGGCTGAACCTGTATGAGTTAAAGGAAGGTCGGCAGATCAAACCTTATACCCTCATGAGTATGGTGGCCAACCTTTTGTATGAGAAACGGTGAGTGGACGTATAGCCTGGGACTGAAGGAATACAGAAATCTTTGAATATAGTATGGAGGAGGTACCAAGGAAGGAAATTCCCTTTACTTATTATGTATTTATTTAGTTAGTTAATTGAGACAGTGTCTTACTTTGTCACCTTGTCACCCTTGGTAGAGTGCATCATAGCTCACAGCAACCTCAAACTCTTGGGCTCAAGTGATTCTCTTGCCTCAGCCTCCCTAGTAGCTGGGACTATAGGCGCCTGTCATAACTCCGGGCTATTTTTTTGTTTGTTTATTTGTTTAGCAGGCCTGGGCAGGGTTCAAACCCACCAGCCCCAAAGCATGTGGCCAACACCCTAACCACTTAGCTACAGCCACCTGACCCTCTACTTATTATTGAAAATATTAGCCATTAGGGCAGCACCTATGGCTCAGTGAGTAGGGCGCTAGCCTCATATACTGAGGGTGGTGGGTTTAAACCCAGCCTGGCCAAACTGCAACAACAAAAAAAAAATAGCCAGGCATTGTGGTGGGTGCCTGTAGTCCCAGCTACTCAGGAGGCTAAAGCAAGAGAATCACCTAAGCCCAGGAGTTGGAGGTTGCTGTGAGCTGTGATGACACAGCACTCTACCAAGGGCGATAAAATGAGACTCTGTCCCTAAAGAAAAAAAAGAAAGTATTAGCCATTAGTTATTGAGTATTTTATACAGATGCTCCCTCACCTTATAATCCATTGTACATTGAAAGTAGACATTTATAGACACGATGGGATACAAAATCACAAAATACAATATCTAAAAGTGCTTCCAGCACAGAACACTATAGAGCATCAGTTGTTTCCCCTTGTAATCACATAGCTGATTGGGAACTATGGGTCTCTGCTGCTACCCAGTATCATGAGAAAGTATCATACTGCTATATTGCTAGCCCAGAAAAAGATCAAAATTCAAAGTACAGTTTCTACTACATGCTTATCACTTTCACACCATCATAAAGTTGAAAAGTTGTAAGTCACATTGTTAAGTCAGGAACTGTATGTATATAAAGACCAGTCCAGGTGTGATGGCTCCTGTGGCTGAGGTGGGTGGATTGCCTGAGCAAGATCAATATCCCATCTCTAAAAATAGCAGGGCATGTGGTAGGCACCTGTAATCCCAGCTACTCAGGAGGCCTAGACAAGAGGATTGCTTGAGCCCAAGACTTTGAGGTTGCTGTGAACTATGATATCACAGCACTCTACCCAGGGCAACAAAGTGAGACTCTGTCTCAAAAAAAAGAAAGCATTGCGAGATGCCAGGAGAGGGGAAAAGGGTTAAATAGAGCTGGCCACAGGGAAAGATGATCTTTCCAAACAAGTCCTCCATTTTTCCCCCTGGGTCTGGGCCCAGACTTTGAATAGGCCTGAAAATGAAAGTGAGTGCTCATGAGTTCTGGTTTCTCTTTCTGGTGCTGGCCCCCACAGGTTTGGTCCCTACTACACTGAGCCAGTCATTGCTGGGTTGGACCCGAAGACCTTTAAGCCCTTCATTTGCTCTCTAGACCTCATTGGCTGCCCCATGGTGACTGATGACTTTGTGGTCAGTGGCACCTGCGCTGAACAAATGTACGGGATGTGTGAGTCCCTCTGGGAGCCTAACATGGTGAGTTGGTGGCATGGAGCAAGGCTGGGCTCTTAGAGGGAAAAAACGTGTTTATGTGACATGTAATAGGGAGAATGCTTATAGGGCAGAGAGAAAGCCAAAGCTCCTGCTTCCTGGGAAGATCTCCTAAAACTCCACCTGCAAGGGTGGACTGTGTTAAAGGAGAGCACCTTCTGTTAAGAAACCCCAGTCATGGCTCGGCGCCTGTGGCTCAATCGGCTAAGGCGCCAGCCACGTACACCTAAGGTGGCGTGTTCAAATCCCCAGCCCGGGCCCACCAAACAGCAACGATGGCTGCAGCCAAAAAATGGCTGGGTGTTGTGGCGGGCGCCTGTGGTCCCAGCTACTTGGGAGGCGGAGGCAGGAGACTCGCTTGAGCCCAGGAGTTGGAGGTTGCTATGAGCTGTGATGCCATGGCACTCTACCCAGGGGGACAGCTTGAGGCTCCTCCGTTTCCAAAAAAAAAAAAAAAATTTAAGTATAATTCACAAGGTAGTTCAGTTGTGAAAGATTAGAAAACCAGTCTTTATTGCTACTAATATTTATCTTCAAAGTGAATGTGATTGAACTGTTTAATGTTGGAGTAGTCATTACCAAAGAGCTGTGCTATATTTTGACCAGCTTTTTGGCTAAGATTAAGTGAGGTATGCTGTGAAAAGTCCTTCAAGCCATTGAAAACAGCACAGTCATCTTCAGAAACCAAAATTAGTGCAAGATGAATCTTGTGACTGAACAGATTCTGTGATTCAAAAGGATCTTCAGAATAGATACTTAAAGACAGTTGGCAAAGGTAAGGACATCATAGTCCGTGTTCAGAAGTGGCATGAGTTAGGCCTGGTGTGGTGACTCAGCTGTGATCCTGAAACTTTGGGAAGCTGAGGTGGAAGGATCACTTAAGGACAAGAGTTTGTGACCGGCTCGGCACCTGTGGCTCAAGTGGCTAAGGCACCAGCCACATACACCCAAGGTGGTGGGTTCAAATCCAGCCTGGGCCCGCCAAACAACAATGACGGTTGCAACCAAAAAATAGCTGGGTGTTGTGGCGGGTGCCTGTGGTCTCAGCTACTTGGGAGGCGGAGGCAGGAGACTTGCTTGAGCCCAGCAGTTGGAGGTTGCTGTGAGCTGTGATGCTACAGCACTCTACCCAGGGGTACAGCTTGAGGCTCTGTCTCAAAAAAAAAAAAAGAGTTTGAGACCAGCGTGCACAACATAGCAAGACCCCATCTGTACAAAAAAATTTTTAAAAACATTCATGAACTTTTTTTTTATTTTTTTATTAAATGATAGCTGTATACATTAATGCAATCATGGGGTACAGTGTAGTGTTTTCATATACAATTTGAAATATTTTCATCAAACTGGTTTTGTGTCATTTACTTACTGTGTTAAAACATACTCTAGTTCTAGAAAAGTTCACTTGTACCCTTGTTAGACAGACCATATAGGTGATCTAGCTTTTTTTTTTTTTTTGAGACAGAGTCTTACTATGTCACCCTTGGTAGAGTGCTATGGCATCACAGGTCACAGCAACTTCAAACTTTTGGGCTCAAGCAGTTCTCTTGCCTCAGTCTCCCAAGTGGCTGGGACTACAGGCACCCACCACAAGGCCTGGCTATTTTTTGTTGCAGTTGTCATTGTTGGTTAGCTGGGGCCAGGTTCAAACCTGCCAACTTTGGTGTATGTCGCTGTAACCACTGTGCTATAGGCACTGAGCCTTTTTTTTTTGGAGACAGAGTCTCAAGCTGTCGCCCTTGGTAAAGTGACATGGTGTCACAGCTCAGAGCAATTTCAAACTCTTGAGCTTAAGTGATTCTCTTGCCTCAGTCTCCCAATTAGCTGAGACTACAGCCGCCCGCCACAACATCTGGCTATTTTTTTGGTTTCAGTTGTCATTGTTCAGCAGGCCCGGACCAGACTTGAACCAACCAGCTTCAGTGTATGTGGCTGATGCCCTGCTATGGGCGCGAGCCTTTTTTTTCTTTTTTTGAGACAGAGTCTCACTTTGTCACTTTTGGTACAAGAGTGCTGTGGCATTATACCCCACAGCAACCTCAAACTCTTGGGCTCAAGCAATTCTCTTGTCTCAGCCTCCTGAATAGCTGGGACTATAGGCACCTGTTACAAGGCCTGTCTACTTTTTTACAGATGGGATCTTACACTTGCTCAGGCTGGTCTTGAACCTGTGAGCTTAGGCAATCCACCCACCTCAGCCTCCCAGAATGTGGGATTACAGGCGTGAACCACTGCGCCAGGCCCCTCTCCCTTTTTTTTTCCCTTGTTTGTTTAGCAGGCCTGGGCTGGGTTCAAACCCGCCATTCCTGGTGCCTAGGGCTGGTGCTTTAAACATTCAGCTACTGGTGCCCTGAGCTTCTCTTTTGACAAGATTCTAGAGTCGATCACAAAGATTTAAGAGCGTAGAAACCAGCCTGGGTCACTCAGAGCAAGAAAGTCTAAGACCCTCGTTGTTCTATAATAACAAAGTGACTGAATTGTAGGGGACAGGCAGCCAGTGGGGCTGGACTGAGCTAGGCATCCTTAGGGCAGAAAAGCTTAGGCTTTGGTAACTTGCTGGTTGAGAAAGACTTAGAGAAAGGTTGCTGCTGAGGGGTCGCTGGCAGGCTGGCCAGAAGTTGTAGCAGTGTGCCACAGCCTGCTTTCAGTCGATGCTGATGCCTGCAGTGAAGAGGGGACAACATGTTTATTAGAGCCAAACCAGGATCCTGTTGTTGGAGTCACATCAGCTGCAATCGTGTACTTGCCGAGCACACACTAGGGGCACACGAATGTAGCAGCAGGAGGCAATTGGTCTCAGGTCTCAGAGGTCTTTACTTGGAGAGGGGAAGACATGAAGTGGAATGGGGCCTTAGTCTTCTCAAAGGGTTGCCTTGGGAAGGAATAGATTTGATGATGGGGTTAGGACTAGGACATGTGGGTGAGAGACTCTGGCTAGTTCAGTGCCATGTGGTGAAGAGCCTCCTCTTGGTTTTAGTTGCCATAGAATGACTTTGTGCCTTGGGAGGTGTTGAGAACTGTGAAGGCTCTGAGGTTTCTACCCTGTCTGCAAGCTAGCAAGGTAGCCTGCCAGTTTACTAGATGCCAGCAGAAGAGTCACTGTTCTTGGATAGAGACCAAGGACAGTTTGTAACTCATGGTGCAGCGAGCAGCATGAGCATCGGCCTGTGTGCCCCCAGGTCTTGCAGTTGTGACGAGGATGGACCCAGATGGATGCCTGTGTGTATGGTTGTGCTGCAGAGAGGAAGCCTGATTTTAGGGGTCTCAGGCATATTGCTCGACCTCCTCCTCAGTTGCCACATTTCCAAATGTAGATGACAGTAGCATCTGCCTCCTCGGGTTGTTGCCAGGGGTGGATGGGTTGGAGGTGGGACAGAAAAGCAACCAGCAGGAAATGCAAGAAAATGTAGAGTTTTAGGGCAAAAGTGGTGCAGAAATGTTTTCTTTCTTTTTGATGTTTCTTGACAATTTACAAAGTAGTAAAATCTACTTTAAAACCAGTCACTTTCTTATGTAAACCAGATAAAGAAGTCTTCTGGAATGTATGTATGTATGTATGTATGTATGTATGTATGTATTTTCAGACAGATCTCACTTTGTCGCCCTCAGTAGAATGCTATGGTGTCATAGCTCACAGCAACCTGTAACTCTTGGGCTCAAGTGATTCTCTTGCCTCAGCCTCCCAAGTAGCTGGGACTACAGGTGGCCACCGCAATGCCCGGCTATTTTTTGTTGAAGTTGTCATTGTTGTTTTAGCAGGCCCAAGACTATCAGCACCTGCCACAACGCCCATCTATTTTGAGGCAGGTTCACACTCTGGCTCAAGTTGATCTCAATTCTGTGAGCTCAGGCAATCTGCATACCTCAGCCTCCTAGGGTGCCAGGATTGCAAGCGGGAACCACCTCACCCAGTACTGATGAGGTGTTTGTTTTGTTTTGTTTGAGACAGAGTCTCACTATGTCACCCTCATGGTAGAATGTTGTGGCATCACAGCTCACAGCAACCCCCAGCCTTTGGGCTTAAGCAATTCTCTTGCCTCAGCCTCCCAAGTAGCTGGGACTACAGGCGCCCGCCACAACGCCTGGCCAGCTATTTTTTGTTGCAGTTGTCATTTTAGCAGGCCAGGCCAGGTTTGAACCCTCCAGCCTTCGTGTATGTGGCTGGCACTGTAACCATTACGCTGAAGGCACCGAGCCCTGAATGAGGTTTTTAAAAATGGATGTTTGGCTAATCAACCTTTAGGAAAGAAATAAGTGTGATTTATAGTTTATGAAATTATTTAGAGGACATAAAATTATCAGGAGAAATTTTATGAAATCTTAATTTGTTGGCACTGCAACATGAACTTAAGGAAGTACAAAGTAGCTAAATAACAAAAGCACTGGTTATAGGTCGTGTAAGGGTAATGATGAAGTCTTTGGTTAGCTTGATGTTGAAGAGTTGCAGCTTAAGTTTGAGGCAAATTTCTGGGAAGTTGTATAATATTTTTCTACAACAAAACCATGTTTTTTCATTAGCATTTTTTTTTTGTTATTTTTGATCTGCCTTCTCACAGGACAAGTTTAGCTCTAGAATGTAGAAATTTACTTCCAGAGCTTTAGGCCTTTACCCAATGTCCTGTGTCGTGATTTTTGCATATCTCTCTCTCTTTTTTTTTTGAGAGAGAGAGTCTCACTTTATCACCTTGGTAGAGTGCCGTAGTGTCATAGCTCACAGCAGCCTCAAACTCTTGGGTTTAAGTGTACCTCTTGCCCAGTCTCTGAGTAGCTGGGACTATAGGTGCCCCCCTCCCCCCAATGCCCGGCTATTTATAGAGACAGGGTCTCACTCTGGCTCAGGCTGGTCTCTAACCTGTGAGCTCAGGCAATCTACCCTTCTCGGCTTCCTAGGTGCTGGAATTATAAACTTGAGCCGTTGCACTTGGCCTTGCATACCTCTTTCATCAAAAATCACTGGGGTGGCGACATCTGTGGCTCAAGGAGTAGGGCACCAGCCCCATATACCGGAGGTGATGGGTTCAAACCCAGTCCTGGCTAAAAACTGCAAAAACAAAAACAAAAATCACTGGGGTGGATGAATACTCTATGTGACTTTGCACACCTGAGCCACTCTTTTGGCCACTCACAGTGCCCCAGACCAGGGAGAAGCTCAGAGAAGTTAGGGTGAGCGTGGCACGCTCTTGGTGGCCTCCTCTTGTAGCAGCAGAGCTGTATCTCTTGAACTTTGTCCACGTGCCAGGCCCCTATTTCTCAGCATTGACTCTGTGCAGATTGCTGTTTTTTTTTTTTTTTTTTTTTGAGACAGAGCCTCAAGCTATCCCCCTGGGTAGAGTGCCATGGCATCACAGCTCATAGCAACCTCCCACTCCTGGGCTCAAGCGAGTCTCCTGCCTCCGCCTCCCAAGTAGCTGGGACCACA
>CAUYQV010090749.1:0-12724 GCA_963574575.1 Galagoides demidoff | reverse complement strand
CCTACTATGAAACTAATTTATAGCTTTCATAGGAAAGTTATAACCCAATTTTAGCCCATATGGGGCTAAAGGGGAGGGGGGGAGGCTGAGTGGAAGGAAGGTGATTAGTGGGATCACGCCTATAGTTCATCCTGTAAGGGTACATGTGAATCTCTCTAAATGTAGAATATAATGTCTTAAGACAATAACATGACACGACATGAAGGCTATGTTAGCCAGTTGGATGAAAGTATTTTAAACTGTATATAGAAACAGCACACTGTACCCCATGATAGTATTAATGTACACAGCTATGATTTAATAAACAAAATTAAAAAAAATGAAAAAATGCTGATTGTCCCTAATCATTAGAGAAATGTAAATCAAAATCTGAGATACCACATAACTCCAATGAGAATAGCATACATCATAAAGTTGCAGATGTTGGCATGGGTGTGAAGAGAGGGACACTTTTATACTGCTGGTGGGATTACAAAGTAATACAGCCTCTCTGGAAAGAAGTATGTAGAGTCCTCAAAAAACTCAAATTAGACCTCCCATTTGACCCCAGGATCCCACTACCAGGCAGCTAACTAGAAGAAAAAAAATCATTTTTATCATAAAGACATTTGCACTTGAATGTTTATTGCAGCTCAATTTATGATCTCCAAGATTTGGAAACAACCTATAGCCACCAACCCAGGAAAGGATTAACAGGCTGTGGTATATGTATACCAAGGAGTACTATTTGGCTGTAAAAAAAGATGGTGACTTTACATCTTTTGTATTAATCTGGATGGAGTTGAAGAGCATTTTTAGTAAAGATTCACAAGAATGAAAAAGCAAGTATGCAATATACTTAATTTTATTATAAAGTATCACAAGAATTAAAAAGCAAGTATCCAAGTACTTAATTTTATTATTATGAACTATCTAACACATTTCCATGTAGGAGAAATCTTAATTCTTAATTCTATTCAACTTGGAAGGAGACAGACTGAGAAAACAGGGGGAGGAGGAGGGGATTGGTGTGCTCCCACTTAAAGGGCACAAGGTAGGGGACCATCGCACACCTTCAGTGTATGTGATCCAACTATAATAGGGACTCTACCTAACAAATTCAAGAATTGGGATCTGGTTGTTTGTATCCTCACAATGACCTGAAATTAAAAGAAAAATTTGATAAAGACAATTACAAAGATTTTCTTTTATGAATGGTGCTTTGGATGTCATGTTTAAAATATCTTTGCTTATCCCCAGGCCACAATGGCTTTCTACTCTGTTTTTTTCTGGAATTTATTTTTATTTTTATTTTATTTTATTTTTTATTTTTGCAGTTTTTGGTCGGGGTTGGGTTTGAACCCACCACTTCCAGTACATGGGGCTGGCACCCTACTCCAGCCACAGGTGCTACCCTCTTCTGGAATTTTTACATATTTACATTTTATTTAGATCTATGATCAATTTTAGTTAATTCTTGGATGATAGGTGAGGTTATGTTTAGGTTTGAATTTATTCTGCATATGGGGGTTCTGAGTATATTATTTATTTTATCTTGGATGAGCTTTGATAGTTTACGGTTTTGAGGAACTGATCCCTTTTATATAAGCTGGAAAATTTATGTCCATATAGTTGTTAATAATATGCTCTTATTTTATTTTTAAGACAGTAAATATGATATCTCTTTTTTATTTTTAATTTTGGTAATTTGTATCTTCTCTCTTTTTTTCTTTTCAGTTCTTGTAAAGGTAGATTAAGCTTATTAATTGTTTACATGACCAACTCTTGGTTTCATTTATTTTCTCTATCAATATTCTGTTTTCAGTTTCATTGATGTGCTTTTATTTTTATTATTGCACCTTTCTGTTTTGTTCTCTATTGTCTTAAGGTATAAGCTTATATTATTTATTTGTCATCTTTCTTTTTTAATAACATAATCATTTAATGCTACAAATTTCTCTCTAAGCACTGCCTTTAGGTATATCATGGAAATGTGGATATGTTGTATTTTATTTTTATTCTGTTCAAAATATTTTCCAACTTTTAAAATTTTTCTTAAGATTTATTTTTTAACCATGGCTTATTTAGAAGGGCACTATTAATTTCTAAGCATGCATTTTTTGGTTTTATTTCTATAATAAATTTCTAATATAATTCAGTTATGCTCTGAGGACATACCTTGTATTAAGTTTGTAAAGGTTTGTTTTATGACTCAGGGTATTTTTCTTTGTGGTCCATGTTCTATGTGACTTGAATACTTGGGGTACAGTTCTATACATGCTACATACTAGATCTAATTGGCTGGTGATGTTTAGTTCTATATCCTTGGTGGTTTTCTGACTACTAGTTCTATCTTTCTAACAAGAGAAGAGTACTGAATTCTTCAGGTATAATTGTGGATTCATCTATTTCTTATTTTAGTTTTGCCAGGTTTTGCTTAATACAATTAGTTTGCAGCTCTATTAGGTGTAAACACATTTAAAATTGTTATGTCATCTTGGTGAATTAACTCTTTTATCATTATTTGGCTTAATTTTTCCATCTGTATACGGAATTCAAGAAAAATAGGGTTAAGGTGTCATGGTTCTTCATTGTAGACTTAATCCTGATTATATTCT
This sequence comes from Galagoides demidoff, assembly GCA_963574575.1. Taxonomy (NCBI): domain Eukaryota; kingdom Metazoa; phylum Chordata; class Mammalia; order Primates; family Galagidae; genus Galagoides; species Galagoides demidoff. The sequence continues at coordinate 10,127 of CAUYQV010090749.1, read as the reverse complement.
CCTCTTTCTGTAAAGCTAACCTGCTAGGTCTTGACCCTTTTAATATTAATTGAACCAATACCACCTGCTTGGCCACATCTTAAACATAGAGAACTTAAATAAGCTGTGACCGAGAACCTTTCCATCTAGTGAAGTCACAGGTATTGGGTTAGAGCAAATGAGTTTTTTCTTTTCTCCTTCACTGCACAGTAGGGATTAGGTGTCTTTGAAAGGCTTAATTTCAGTTTCTGGATTCTAAGTGGAGGAAGACTTGTCCTAGGGTCCTCTCTGCTTTGGTTTCTCTCCATCTCTGGTAGATAGGCATGGGAAATCTATCCTAGGAGAGGCAGGAATTCTATCCACGACATAGGTGGGTAAAGAAGATAAGCAGGGATCAAAAGAGACTTGTGGCAGTAAAGGAAAGCAAATCTTCAAAAAGATGTTCCCCTTTCCCCAGCAGGCCTACGTTTTGATAGCTCAGCCCACTGCAGTTCTGACAGACTAATGACCTGATGGGATGTGGCAAACACAGTAAGATCTAGCCTGTTTCACTTAAGGCGAGGCTCTGCAGTGGAAATGACACGTCACAGTTGTCTCTGAAACAACCTTTCCTTGTTTCTAGTTTGCCTCTGAAGCAGGAAATGACCATTCTGGAGAGCAACGTGGGGAAGGAGCAAAAGGTGAGGAAAGCAGAAGAAAGGGCAAAAGTACCTGAAAACATTTCTCTTGCTTCTTTTTACGTCTGTCAAATTAACTATGCTTCAAGTGAAATAATAGATGGTCACCAAATTGAACACTACCCTGAAATCCATTCTCAGCATTAAACTACCATAGATTAACTGCTTAAGTTGTGAGCTTTAGTTTATAGCATCAGCATAGCCCTTGAATGAATTATGGACTTGTATTCACTCCAGAACAATCTATTACCCTCCACATAACAGAAAATGCCATTTATTGCATTTTGCACAAACTATAAATCAATACATTATTACTTAGAGGCACGTAAGCTGTGGCTATACTGCACACTCCTGCATTTACTAATGGTGTACGTGTGTGTGTTGGTGTTGGGGGGAGAATAGATGTAGATTTTTTTTTTTTTAGTCTCCTTTGGAGTACTTGTGAAAATTTCCAGGAGGGCCAGGACAGTTAAAGGTGGTTGCTATCTCTTTATGTTGCAAAGTGGCATTGCAGTTCACATGTTCTTGGTCTCAAACAGAGACCGACCAGTCTCAAATAATCAGCTTTTGAATGTTATTGAAACTTGTGCCAAGCCCCAAACCACTTTAATCAAAACTTTAGGATGACCACCAGGAAGCAGAATTTTTAATAAGTCATCTACATAATGGTAACACGTAGCTCAGGTTAATTACCATTGCCATACAGAATAGGAAGAAAGCAGAAAATGTAGAAGGCTAGTTATGTGCTGTTAAGTTTCTCAAACAGAGTGGAAATGCATCCTGAGAATTTCAGATACAAGTAAATTCATGGGATGCTGCTTATAGTGTTTTTGAGCATACTCTGAGAAATGAAAAAAAATTATATCTGACACAAAGAAAGTGCTTAATAAATCTTATTCCACACAACCCCCACCATTAAAAAAGCAAACTAAAAAGGACCTGATATCCCTTTCATATAACTTTGTCCCTTTGTCTTCCTGCTATGGTTCCTGACCCTTGCCAAGAAAGGATTTTATAACTGCACAATTGAGTGAACAGCTGAGGCTACTGCCCTGATGCCCTGAAGTCTGAGAGCTCAGCTTTGGTGGGAAGCTGATCTGGCTTCTTGTCCTGGGGAGACTAGGGTGTTTGCAAGAATTTCTGGGTATTTCTTGACTAACCTGTACCTCTTGAGACTGTTTTCAGTTTATCACAACACCAAGGAGACTTGAGGCCACCAAGGTGGGTTCTACATCATAAGGTAATAAAAGGAGCTAAAGTTTGTCGAGTTACTATTAAGTGTTCTGCACTGTGTTAAAATGCTTACCATACCTCAGTTCTTCTTTTTGGTCTTACCACCTTGAAAGGTAGGCATATTTATTCCCATTTCCCATTTTTCTAGATAAGGAACCTGAGATACAAGGAACCTGGTTTCTATCCTGTCTCAGGGTATCTCAGCATCTCCGTTCCATTCACTCTCCTCGCTGGTCAGTCCTGTCTGGATTTGCCAGTGACAGAGCCTTGTAAGGAATATTCCTCCCTAGCTTTACTGACCTGCAACTCTCTTCCTGCAATTTAGATCCTGCCTCCTATGCTGACCTTCTCCAATCACCTTGTTGGTTTCCTTTGCGGTGGACGATGAAACTGTGTGGAATTTATAATCTTTTCTGTTGTGCTGACCTGTTCTGTTCCATGTGGTTAGTACATTTGCATGTGTGGGTGTGTGTTTCATTTTCCTAAAGATTTTGTGTTTTTCCATGGATGCCTTAATTATGAAAGAGCCAATAGAGATTGATAATCAATTGATTTTCAGGAGTTTTCAATAGTTTTTCACCTTGAGGAGTAAGATAAAATTGGCATAAGAAATGTAGTGTAGTGGAAATGGTGATAGTTTGAGACAAGACTGACCTGGCTAGAGTTCTTGGCTCTGCCATTTTCTACCTATGTGTCAATAGGCGAGTCACATATTTGTTACAGCCTCTGTTTTCTCATCTGCAAAATGGGCACAATAGTGTTACCTTGTTGAATAATCATGAGGATTAGAGTAATGTACATAAAATATCTAACCCAGAGCCTGAAACTTATTCTTAGGAAATAGTAGCTCTTTAATAATTATTACTGCATATCACACATTTGGTTGCCATTAGAATTTTTTCCTAATATAACTTTTACAAGGAAAATGTCAGGATCGGTTCTGTTAAGATTCTTTATATATTTTTATTTTATGTCTTGGTTGGTGAGGAGTATTTGGAGACTGGCAGGAGGCAGGCATGCAGAGGTGGGGAACCTGAGGACTTGGGCCACAGGAAGACTTTTGGATACTTGAGTGTGCGGTCTTTTAACTGAATCCAAATTTTAAAGATTTAATTGAAGGATTTGTTCTGTTAAGTTTGGATTTGATTGAGCGGTTGCACTTAGGCATCTGAAGGGTCACATGTGGCCTTGAGGCTGACGTGTATCATTAGGCGAGACTCATTCAGTGAAACATCTGTCTTGGGGATTGTTGGATGGAGAATAATAGCAAGACAGGGAGTCAAGGCAGTTAGAATTACTTCTGGGCTTGTTGCAAACCAGTTATGCACTATGCACTATGAACAGCAACCAAAGCTAAGTATCAGGCTGCAGCTTTAGAAACCTCTTTTCTCTGAATTCTACCTAAAGGGGCTTACCTCCTTCATTCTCAAAGATGAAAAGAAAAACTCATTCAGGATGGACAAATCCTTTCCCCTCATCTCATAGTTAGGCAAGGTTTACTAGAGTTAACCTAAGCAAAATTCTTCATTTATCTCTCCCCTTCACGTTATTCTCGCTTATCACCCACAATTGTAGTGATAATTTGTCATCAAAACCAAGGCACTTTGAAGAGTGAAGGCAGATGGTACTGACAATAAACTGGGATTTTCCTGGGCTAACTGGGGTGTGTGATCACACCGTCTCTAACACTCTTTTGCCTGTTCTCATTCCCCTAAATCCTTCGTTAGAGCTTGTCTTACTCATCTCCAGATCTCCTCCATCCTGTGCAGGATCTAGGACGCAGTGAGTACTCAATAGGTGACTGGTGAATTAAGGAACTGAAGTATGAATGAATTGGGTGACCTTGAGAAAATTACTAAAGGTCTTTGGGCCTCTAGAAAATCAACACAAGACTGATGATCTCCAAGACCCTTTTGTCTTGAAAATCTCTGACCCTTCCTATCTCATGCAGTGTCTGCCTCTACCCGTCAGGCAGAGCTGAGGTGAGGGAGCTGTCGATGCCTGTCCTTGCTGAAGGCTTAGGAAAGATTCCTTCACGTCTCTCTAGGAGGCTAAAAGGCAGAAAAGAGGGAAAATGAAGAAAACAGGTTTGTAGCTTTCTAATTCACAGTTAGTGAAAATTAAAAAAAAAATGAGGCAAGGAGAGGAGACTCAACAATGCCAAGGTCACAGAATAAATTGAATAGATTGGTGACTGGGAGAGGAAGAGCCTCAGACGACTGACTATGTAGGAATTTTCCTCAACCTGAACAGGAGAGCTGAGCCCTGAGGAGTTCCTCAGCATAAGCAAAGGGCAGCATTTGTGTCAGCAGCAGCCCTTTCGTGGAACCATAACTGCCGTCACATTGAATCATGAACTACATTAGCCACATTAGAGGTTTAGCTACAATGTATTTCGAAGTTAGAACACAGGCTGTGGCAGTGGAATCAAAACCTGTAATTTCTGATGCAAATGACCGGCATGAAAAATGGCCTCTGCCTGCTGGGACAGACAGAAGCATACATGAGTGAAATAACATGGCAGTTACGTCAAAACTGGAAGAATAACTGTATTCCAGAATAGTAAATTATTATCACGGCCTGACTAGTGAAGTAACCCATAAGGCAAGAGATTGTTTTTTGGTACCTGGATAAAATTACATTGTCAATTTCGTTTAGTCCCTCTTTACAACCTGAACATTCATTTTTGAAAATATGTGTGGAACATAAGGTGACATTTGGAAAAAAAGCATAATTTTCAAAGAATACTGATCCCATTAGTTCTTATATTACAGATGCCAATGAATTTAACTTTTATAGTGTTGCTAACACATGGAAGGCATAAAATGGACGTTCGGCTACCCAGAGTTCTCAACATCTCAGGGAAGTACCTGAGCTTTATAAAATGTTTTGCAGGGGCATCGGGTTTCATGGGCACAAGGCCGGTAAGCAGAGAAGGCATAAGTCGGAGGACCATTTATTATGGGCTGAATAACCTTATGTAACCTACATAATTGTACCAAGCCTAACTTGTCTTTATCCTTAGAATAGGCATCATCTTCCTCACAGGGTCTCATAAATATTAAAAATGGTAATGTGGGTAAAGCATTCAGATTTACCCTTTAGATAGCGAGGTACTCTATAAAGGACAGCTGGCATTATGATTAGTATTTCACCTTCTCTTATGTATGAAATACATCTTTTAAAATTTATATTTTTAGGATTCTCTCAGAAGTTAGAGCAAATATAGTGAAATTAGCATTTTGTTTACAAATTTACATTTCCACATGTTTGAATTGACTCTGATTGTGGGTTGTTTTTGTGTCTGTTGAGTTGACTAACCCTTCAAAAGGGAGCACTTTTACAATGCTTAACAAATCAATCTGATGGGAAAAATGCTGGTATATTTCATCTTTACTTGTAAATTATCATTTACTAAATATTATTTATTAAAATATGAAATGTAACATTAAAATTTTACGGCTTGGCACCTGTAGCTCAAGTGGCTAAGGTGCCAGCCACATACACCTAAGGTGGCGGGTTCAAATCCAGCCTGGACCCGCCAAAAACAACAATGACGGCTGCAACCAAAAAATAGCCAGGCATTGTGGCGGACACCTGTGCTCCCAGCTACGTGGGAGGCTGAGGAAGGAGACTCGCTTGAGCCCAGGAGTTGGAGGTTGCTGTGAGCTGTGATGCCACGGTACTCTACCCAGGGGGATAGCTTGAGGCTCTTTCTAAAAAAAAAACAAAAACAAACAAACAAAACTTTTACTCTGTGTTAGCTTTAATTACTCATACATACAGATGAAAGAAAGGAATTGATTAACTTGAGAATTTGTGTACTTACTGCAGACATTAAGAAACTCAAAGTGGGCATTAGTATGGTTAAGAGAAGGGCTTTGGGGCTGGCCACCCTTGGGCTTGATTCATGGCTGTTCTTCTTACTAGTTGTCCTTCCTGTTCTTGCTAGTAGGCCTCTATGAGCCTCAGTTTCTTCATTTATGAAATTAAAGTAATATCTACTACCACCTTGTAGAGATTACACAAGCTAATGTATATAAATGCTTGGCATGGTGTTCTTCACTGGTGTAGTATATATCAACGGTACCTACTGTTAAAAATGGTATACAGGACCTGAAACTATGATTTGATCAGAGGGAAGAAATATTTACAGCATTATTTCATACATGAAAATCATATTTAACTATCTAAGTAGTTCTTAAGAGGTGGTCACCAGGATGGATATAATTTCTGTGTAGAAATGGAATCTTGTTGGTCATTTTTGTGACTGGACGGGGTTATTTACCTGGTGTTCCAATGCATTCTTAGCTCCCCAAAACCATGGCAGAAAGAAAAGCAGTATTGAGCAGTGTAAGGGATAATGCTATATTTAGAAAAAGTGAGATGAGTTAGTTTTTGTGTTTACTATTTAAGGAAAATTTACTATTCTTACTACCAAGGTGTAGTCTTGGGTTACTGTTATAGCCAACCTCAGTTCAATGTACTGCGTTATTATGTTCTAAGCATTTTTCACAACTGTTATTCTAGTAGGAAAGTGTGGGTATGATAAAGAAGTGAAACTGGTGTTGGTAGATGTGAGGAAAGCTAGTAAAAAATGACAGGGTCTGAGTGAATGGTTTTGCATATAGTTTGCTGAGGATTTGAAAATGGTCTATTTTGTCATCCAATAATTTTGTTTGTGGGTCACTTATTTCTTTTGTTAAAAAGCCTCAAATTCAACAATTTGCACTGGGTTTCACCCAGGGTGAATAGAATGCATTATCATAATTCAAGTCATATTCCACTGGCTTTGTGGTTTCAGGGAGCCCATACATTTCAAATTTATTTTCAAGGTCATGAAGCCATCCCCTATGGCAAGTGCAAAATGCTTTGATGTGGTGGGCACAACATCTGTGCAGACGGACACACTTAATTTATGCAGCGCTTTGATTTTACATTTTGGTTGAGAGGTAAGGTCTTTTGAACCCATGTACAGTTAACATTAAGTCACATTAAACAATTAGGAAAATGGGCTTTGGCAGTGGGGGAGATGGCATCCTGGCTATAAAGTTTGCCCTAGAATACCTGGCAAGGAAAAAAGAGAAATCCCATACTGTCATTGCTGCCATCACTTCTGTTTATGTGCGGTACTCAGAATCAAGTCCTGAGATGCAGCCCATTCAGTACTGACCTGCATCACTCCTAAATCTGCCTCTACTTCTGATTTCCCCAGTTCAGTGAGTAGCACCAATATCTTCCCAGGTGACTGTGCCACACCCCTAGTGTCATTCTTAACTGATTTCTCTCCTTCACTTCCATATCCAATTGATTATCAAGACTGACTATCCCTGAAGTTATTCAAATTTGCCCATAACTGCTTATCCTCATCTCTCCCTGGGGTAAGTACCAGAGTCCCTCAAGTTTCCTTCTTGACTTCAAGCTTTGTTTTACCCCAGTCTTTCTCTACTCTGTAGCCACTTTCTTTCTTAAAGTACTCTAATGGTTTCCTGATGCTCCCTGGATAAAAAGATCTAAATTCTTTTATCTGGCCACCAAGACTCTTCCCAGATCTCAGAAACCCTCTTATGTTCACACTCTCTGCTTGGCATTCTGAGTCTATGCTGTTCTTTTTGAATGGAACACACTCTTCAGCTTCCTGCCTTGGCTAAATCTCATCTCTCTTTCAGGGATCAGCTGAGATGTAACCTTCCTGGGAAAGCCTTCCCTGATTTGAACCTTGGACTCCAAGTTAGAATTGAGTAACAGGGTCCTCCATGCACCCCATACTCATCTCCTATATAGGACTCCTCATGATGTATTCTATTTCCTTTTTTTTGTCCCCCCCACGTCTGCTGACTGCAAACTCCTCTGAGCAGGGATTAGCTCCAGTACCAGAAGAGTGACACATTTTCAGAGTTCAGAAAATGTGTTAATATTTGTAAATATATGAGTTAAGTCTCTCTGTCTCTCCCTACAGACCTTGACAATAGTTTCATCTATACATCTGAGTCTGTTGGGATCCTTTATAGCCCATTTCTATAAAGGGACTTTTATAGAAATGTCATTGGAAAGTTAGAGGGGTTTTTTATATAATAATAAAATATTATTAAAAGACATCAGAGCATGAAGTCCCATATCTAGTCTGCAGGTAGCAGAAGTGGAGCATAACTGATATACAGCTTCTCATAGAGAGTTAGCAAGTGACAAGAAGTGCTGGGAATGCAAGCTCAGTGGGAAGATGTTTTACACACACATCCCTTCCTCTTCGCAGTGTGTAGATCCTTCCTGAATTGTGGTATTTGGTTGGGCAACAGGAGAATTCATTTGTCATGTATACAAGTACTTTTTAAGTGCTATCATTTATGCAAGGCTGGGTAGGTGCCCTGGGAACTAGGAAAGAAGATGGTTCCTGTTCTAAAAGATCTTGGAAGGTTGGGAAGATAAGATTTAAGTAAAATTATCAATTGGAAAAAGTCAAAATGAAATGGGGATTTATTCAGATGGTTGTGACAGTTGAGATGGAAAGTGCTGAAGGGAGGAGGTGCTGCTTGGTTATGAGGCAAGAGGATTGCACACTTCTCAAGCCACTGCTCCCCTACTGTCCTCCATAAAATGGAAGCAAATGGGGCCTGGAAGAAGAGTGTTAGAAGCCATGCGGATTTGTGACCGTCATTTCCTTTTGTAGGATACTGAGAAATCTGCTTCATCATCCTGATTCTAAATTTTCCTGTTTAAGAAAATGGGGATAAACCATACTTCATTAGGTTACCATTACATGAAACCATATGAGTTACTATAACTCAGCTAACATTATGACAATTTATGTCACACATCAACTCTCCTAGTAGACAGGAATTATTCCTGGGAGGATAGAGGAACATCTTAGTTTTAAAAGGAAGTTTCAAGCATGCATTAGGTTTTGCTCAGGATCCAGGAGGCAACACTGTGTATTAAAAAGGTGAGCAGGGGCTCGGCGCCTGTGGCTCAATCGACTAGGCGCCAGCCACGTACACCTAAGGTGGCGGGTTCAAATCCCCAGCCCAGCCTGCCAAATAACAATGATGGCTGCAACCAAAAAACGGCTGGGCGTTGTGGCGGGCACCTATGGTCCCAGCTACTTGGGAGGTGGAGGCAGGAGACTTGCTTGAGCCCAGGAGTTGGAGGTTGCTATGAGCTGTGATGCCATGGCACTCTACCCAGGGGGATAGCTTGAAGCTCCTTCTCAAAAAAAAAAAAAAAAAAAAAAGGTGAGCAGGTAAGCATATAAAGGGGCTGGGAGAGCTTTCTGGGTGCAACCAGATATATAAGGATCAGGGAAGATGCCAATTAGCCACAACAGGAGCTGTCTGGGAACCTAGGAAGAGAGCAGGTTCATGGATTGTGTACTACCCACGTTGTAGGCAAAATTCTAGATGACACTACTGCCCCAGCCTTTGTATAATCCCATCTGCCTGAGTGCAGGTGGGGCTTGCAAATACGATGGGATTTATTTACCATAGTTATGTCATGTTATTTGGTAAAGGGATTTTGCAGGGATAATTAAGATCAACTAAGCACCTGACTGTTTTTGAAATAGAGTCTCACTATGTCATCCTCAGTAGAGTACTGTGGCATCACAGCTCACAGCTACCTCAAACTCTTGGGCTCAAGCAGTTCTCTCACCTCTGCCTCCCAAGTAGTTGGGACTACAGGTGCCTGCCACAACCCCCAGCTATTTTTTGGTTGAAGTTGTTATTTGTTGTTTGGCAGGCCTGGGCTGGGTTTGAACCCGCCAGCTCTGGTACATGTGGCTGGCACCCTACCCATTGAGCTACAGGTACCGAGCCTAATCAGCTGACTTTGAATTGATCAGAGGGAGAATATGCTGGATGGTCCGACCTAAACAGGTGGTAAGCCTTTAACGAGATAAGAGGGTATAGTGGAATCTGTCCTGCAGGACTTGAAGATGTAGGTTCCCATAGTTTGAGGGGCCCACATGGCAAGACCCTGAGGAGAGTCCCAGGTCAATAGGCAACAACAAAATGGGGTTGGAACTTGGTCAGACAATTAGAAGAAAATGAATTCTTTCTACAAAGAGTGAGTTTGGGATCCTGAGTCTCACATGAAATCATAGCCCTGGAAAATATACTTTTTAAATTAATTAATTAATTTCTTATTGTTTAGCATTCATGAAGGTTACAAAGACTTAGGTTACACTGATCATATTTGTTAAATAAGGTTCCTCTTCTAATTGTGTCCTGCTCCCAAGAGGTGTGC
>CAUYQV010090747.1:0-14273 GCA_963574575.1 Galagoides demidoff | reverse complement strand
ACCAAACAATGGCTGGGCGTTGTGGCGGGCGCCTGTGGTCGCAGCTACTTGGGAGGCGGAGGCAGGAGACTCGCTTGAGCCCAGGAGTTGGAGGTTGCTATGAGCTGTGATGCCGTGGCACTCTACCCAGGGGGACAGCTTAAGGCTCCTGTCTCAAAAAAATAAATAAATAAAATAAAATAAATGTGTTTGTTAAGGCCACTTGTTTTCCAAAAGGCTATACATTAATTTCTCATAGAATAATCCATATTCCTCTTTCTGTAATCAGTGACTAAAAGAACTCCCAAAATTACATATGTGGTAGTTAATAAACATCACAGCTTAATTAGATGAACTCTCACTGTTTAAATACCTAACACAAAGTAAGGCAACCATAATTTTTAAACAGCTAAGAGGCACATACGGTATACTAGTGGAGCTATATCTAGCACCAAACGGCATTTCCTACTTTAAATATAAACAAAACTGAAATACAATTTTATACTTGTATTGGCGTTGGTCTTGACAAGGTTCTTCCCATAAGAGAATACAATTTAAGGTGGGTTTTTCCTTTTTTCACAAATGCATTCCCAATATGATTATGACTTTCCTCATTATGTACATTAAGGTCACTTAATTTGTTTAAAAGATATTCCTTTTAACAATTCTGATATAAAACAAAGGCTTTAGTTGGTACAAAGTACTAATGATTTTGATTTTTAAAAAGAAGTCAAGATGACTGCATACTTAATATAAATTCTTACATATGCCAAGAACAATAAATGTATTTCTTTTAAACTGAGAAGTAGCTCTGATGTACTTTTACAAGAAGAGAATTACCTCCATTACTCTGCATTTTCACTGCTTTCAAATCCAGGAACAAAATCTATAACTAGAATGATATTTAAAAGAAAAGCCAAAGGGGCTTTTTTCACCATATCACCATGCTTCCCACCTCATTAAAACGTATCTTAGGGCCGGGCGCTGTGGCTCATGCCTGTAATCCTAGCAGTCTGGGAGGCTGAGGTGGGTGGACTGCCTGAGCTCACGGGTTCGAGACCAGCCTGAGCTACAGTGAGACCTTGTCTCTAAAAATAGCCGGGCACTGTGGCAGGTACCTATAGGCCCAGGTACCACTACTTGGGAGGGTGAAGCAAAAGAATTGCTTGAGACCAAGAGTTTGAGATTGCTGTGAGCTATGACACCACAGCACTCTACCAAGGGCGACAAAGTGAGACTCTGTCTCAAAAAAAAAAACAAAAAAAACCTTTATATGGTCAGGCATGGTAGCTTGTGCCTGTAATCCCATCTGAGGCAGGTATATTGCTTGAGCTCAGGATCTCAAGACCGAACTGAACAAGAGCAAGATCCTGTTTCTACTAAAAATAGAAAAATTAGCTGGGCATAGTGGTGAGTGTCTATAGTCTCAGCTACTCAGGAGGCTGAGGCAGGATTGCTCAAACCCGAGAGTTTGAGGTTGCTGTGAGCTATGATACCATAGCACCCCACCCAAGATGACAATGTGAGAGTCTGTCTCAAAAAAAGAAAAAAAATTACATACTCTATGCTTTGGTAATTTTCATTGATTGAATAATACAGTACCAGATTAATGAACAGGACAGTAGTGTCTTGGTTATAACATCCACAGCATGGAATTCTCACTTGTAGCATACAGATACTCATATGCACATGTACCTTAGTATCACTTTCAGTGTGCTGAAGAGATCAAAGTGGAATCAAGGTCCTTTCCATGATATTACCGTGAAAGATCCCTGATTAGAAATCACCAGTCCTGCCCAAACAACTTGCACTATTTTAGGATTCAGCCTTTGAAACCAATAGACTTGTGTTCTAACAGATCAAGTCTAAACTTCTAATTGTACAGACAGCAAAGTATTAGTTTTCTGGACACTGATTTGGTTAGAATACTCAAGGCTGAGTATCGGCATATTCTTTTGACTTACAATGTTGTTCAGCTGCTTCTGATCAGAATAATTGACTATTCTTTCTTTTTCAACAAATAAACTATATGGCCAATTAAGTGCTGTCTTAAAAACAGTAATCTCAAGGAAGTTATTCTGGACACTGATGCATTACTCACAAAGAAGGCTGCATTCTTCACAATTGTCTTCAGGTAAATTAACATATGTGAAAGTCAACTACAAACCTAGCGCTGAGTCTCTTTATTTGTCCCTCATACCAATCCTACAAAGTAGAGAAGCTTTCAGTTTCTAAGATGAAGAAATCAAGGTCACTCCAGTCTTGTGGCTGCAAAGTCCCTGGATATACCACTGACTCTTTTCATTGCTCTGTACAATCACCTCAGCAGAGACCATTAGAATTCTTCAATTTCATAAACACCCTTTTCCCCCTAATCCGATCTATAAAAAAAGTTAATCATTTCTCCCACCCAAAGACATATCCAAACTCCAAGAAATAATTTGCCACCAGAGGTCTATTCAATACTTGAATATAGACTCAAGAGGCCCCAATATTTTGAGCAATGATAATACTATCGGATAAAGAGGCTCAAAAGCAAAAGTTGCAAAAAACCAAGTGGATGTCTGTTACAGGAGACTTGTTAGGATTTACTCATTATCTCAGAAATGAAATTTGAAGGGAAGGTAGAGGGGAAATATAGACAAATTCAAAACTCCTTCCCAAAAATTCACATGTGGATTTAGAAACTACCACTGTCTGGCAACATCTGGAGTGATTAAAATATGATAAACATTCTTTATCTAAACAACAGCTTGAAGAATCCACTAATAATTTTTTACTTCATTTGCCTCTCTCAAAATAGTGTTTCAAATGACATCACTGCAAACTTGGAATGACTCTACAGTCTAATGTCCTTGTTGATAATCTTGCCCTCTACTTAATATTTAGAGAAATAGACATAAGGACACAAATGAAAGACTTCCGTGGGTATGTTGGTCTAGACCAGGGGTCCTCAAACTTTTTAAACAAGGGGCCAGTTCACTGTCCCTCAGACCCTTGGAGGGCCGGACTGCGGGCCCCAGAACGAGTCAGCTGCTAAGCAGAACAGGCAGTGGTGGCAAAAATACCAGATAAATGTCCTAGGCAGGCTGCACGTGGCCCACCGGTCGTAGTTTGAGGACACCTGGTCTAGAGAGCCTGAAGTCACTTTGGAACTACACCCTAAGTCTCTCAAGAAGACCTGCAACTGTATCTGATGCAATTTCATTTTCCCAAATCAAGACATACTTCATGAATTTCAACCACTCCCAAAACCCTTGATCCCAAATATCAAAACCATTCCAATCTCCCACTTACATGTGATCAAGCTCAAAATGAATCTCTATTATAAGAACTACACATATGTCAGAACTCTAGACATCTTTCTATCTACTGGAGCTCTTAAGGCCCTAGAGTTCTTGGTACTTCATGTTCTCTCCATGAAAGATGACTATAACCTTTAGAAACTCTAGCTAAAGTTTCTCAAGCATGGCAAATCTTCTGAACATTATGAACTATTTGGGTGAAGGGGAGAAAAGGAAATAGATAATAGGAATATATCATTTAAGTGTGCGTTAGACTTCTAAAGACTTAGTTATTTAAAAATATTTACAAACAAAACTCATGGTAATCTGAGTATTTAATATATAGTCCATAGCAATAAAGGGGGATTAGAAAGAACAGAAAAATCCAAAATGTACCTAAATTCTCTTTACTGTGACAAATAATACTGCTAATACAATGAGATAAATTATCCTAGGATGCACTTACCCTCCAGATATGCTTTGTGCGCTGCTTATGCTATTTGTGACCCATATTACTGATATAGTAACCAGAACTGTAAGGTGTTTTAAATATAACCATACACTGAATGGTGCTAGTGAAATGTTATGCAAGCCCTGGAATGTCCTGAGCAAGTATATATGTTTTTGGAAAAAAACACAAAGAAATATCAAAGTCTCACACTGAAGAACTATAGAAACACACAGGATTTCTGATAAGAAATGGTAATAGAGGCTTGGTGCCTATAGCACAGTGGTTACAGTAACAGCCACATATACCAAGGGTGGCAGGTTCAAGCCCAGCCCAGGCCAACTAAATCACTGCAACAAAAAAAATAGCTGGGCATTGTGGCAGACACCTGTAGTCCCAGCTATTTGGGAGGCTGAGGCAAGAAAATTACTTAAGCCCAAGATTTGGAAGGTTGCTGTGAGCTGTGACACTACAGCACTCTAAGGAGGGCAACATAGTGAGACTCTGTCTCAAAAAAAAAAAAAATGGTAATAGAGGCTCAGCACCCATAGCTCAGTGGTTAGGGCACCAGCTATATACATTGAAGCACATGGGTTCAAACCTGCTAAACAACAATGATGACAACTGCAACAAAAAATAGCCAGGCGTGGTGGCAGGTGCCTATAGTCCCAGCTACTTGGGAGGCTGAGGCAAGAGAATTATTTAAGACCAAGAGTTGGAGGTTGCTATGAGCTGTGATGCCACAGCACTGTAACAAAGGTGACACAACAAGACTCTCTCTCAAAAAAAAAAAAAAGAAAGAAAGAAAACAAAACAAAAGAAATGATAGTAGAACTGACCAGCTACTCCCTATTCTTCTCTTTATACATAGCCCAGACCAGGAACTGGGCTAATATAGTCCTGGCCTACTCTCTAATGTTAAAAGAGAGAATAAAGGCACAAACAATCCATGTCAAATAAAAATGTGGGGGTTGGGGTGGGGGGGTCAGACCAATGAAGGTGCTATCTGTGGACTGTATGGGAATTATGTTCTTCTTGGCTTTTCCTTCTCCAAAAAGAAGTATGGTGGCAAGGACTACAGTTGGGCCTTACCTTAGGACTAACCCAGAAAAGTATATCTTACAATGCACTCTTTCAGAGAAACCCTAGGTAATCTTTTAGAGCAGTGGTTGTCAACCTTCCTAATGCTGCGATCCTTTAATACAGTTCCTCATGTTGTGGACCTCCAACGAAAATAATTTTATAGTTGGAGGTCACCACAACATGAGGAACTGTATTAAAGGGCTCCGACATTAGGCAGGTTGAGAACCACTGTTTTAGAGAAACTTGTCCTAACATTAACAAGTATCCTTTCCTTGACGGGAAAGGGAAAAAGAAGAAAACAGGAAGACTGGATCATGCTTCTGATTTGACTGCTGCCCCCCAACAAACAGAATCTGAAGAGCAAAAGGCTTAACCTGGCTGGCCCATACTGATAAGAGAAGCAACAAATCATTGCTAGTTCAATCAGCATTATCAACCCAAGGCCATCGTTAGTCGGGGAGAAGACAAGACAGTTTAAGTGGCAAACAAACAGTAAAACTTTAGCCTTCTACAGTGAAATCTCCCTTCCCCTTCTACATCTGGTGACCTAGTCACATAACTAGCGTATCACTCACTGAAAAAGGACCCTAACATCATCAGCTATCTTTGCATTAGCCATGTTTTAGAGAACCTGAAAATTAACACTGGACATATTCTGTTACAACCCAAGTGAAATTAAATTGGCCATTAGGATGTGAAAAGAACAAAACAGTCTTAACACAGACTACTTGCTAAGCTCTGCAACCCCAATAACCTACAGTCTTCATGTGATTACACAGAAGGCTTTTTGAACTCATTTTACTTTTTACCATATATCAGCAGCCAGAGGAATGATTTAAAAAAAAAAAAAAAAACTACAACAGTTGAAATTCTAAGGACAGTTTTCAACTCCACCTCTGTCCCAACCGTCCTTCATCCCCTACAGTCCCTGCTTGCTCTCTCAACACTGAACATGTTCTTTCAACCCCTAAGAAGCCAGGAACAAAAATCTCTATGAAGTCCCCAAAGACTAAAAATTCTTATAGCTCTATTGCTATGTTCAAAGTCCAAGTACTTTTTGGCTGTAAGAGATCTGAAAACAGCACAGCCCAGCTGTTTTGTTTTGTTTCTAATTAGTGAAAGAGGAACCTGTGGAGAAGTAAAAAGATTTACCCTTGGTACAGAGCTTATAAATGGCCTCCCTCCAAAAGCAAAGCTACCTCTCTTGCTGGCCTAAGCAGAAAGACAAAACAGGCCACCAAATCCAAGTCTCCAGCATTAATAATGACTGACAATCTGGCCAACCACCCACCTAGCTCTTTAATTTAATCATAATCTCAGACTTCCCTTGCTGAGGCACTAGCACACAACCGTAGGAGATTTAACAATGAACTTCTCAGAACATACATGACAGGATGATAATTTATGATTTAGAACTATAAAGCTTTTTTTAAAAAAACGAATGCTTTTCCATTATTAAATATGTACATCCTTCATGAAAGATAAGTGAAAAGCACAAAACACACCTAAAACTAAGTCTGAATAAATGATTTTAGGCAATGTTTCCTCAAAACTTGCAATACAGACTTCCAGCTTGATCTTCAGATTTCAAGGGGCTCATTCTAGTCAACCATGCAAGATCTCTAGTAAAAGATTCTCACTGAACTTCCTTAGCAAGTTATTCCATTGTTTGACTGACCTCACTGTCAGGTAAAATTTTAGTAGGGGATTAGAACATTTTTCTTTTTCAGTTCCAGAACAAAGTAATTTTTAGATCAAAAAGAATTGCTGCGACATCCCTGCTGACATGCTAGGATAAAGCAGAAAAGAATGGCACTGGCTAATACCATGCAGCTACTGGAGAGTTTATTTCTATAGCTGTTAATACACTTTTGAAATATGAAGCTTAAAGTAACACAGACAGCTAGAGTATGTTTTTTTTTGTTGCTACATTTTTTTAAATTAAGACTTTTAACAGCTTTTTGTCCATTCACCTTTCTTTTAATACTGAGAAAGGAAAAAAGAAAAACATTTCATGTTGGTAAATGCTTTATCGACCCAAGACTCTTATCTGAACAAAAATGACCCATATCTCACAACCTTTAAAACTTGTGTATTTTTTAAAATCAAATATACAAAACATCACACACAAGGATTTTGCTTTTAATCCTCAGAATACAGCCAGGTTAATACTAATGGTTTGTTCCCATGCACAGCCTACTACTACACAGTCTTCTCAAACCAACACCTTCAGGTTATCCTGATAATAATACAATATTTAGTTCAAAAGAATTAAATATCAAATATATCTGGTTCCAAGTATTATTTGGTATTTCACACCCAGACTCATATTCTGAAGGAACTATAAAAGGTAAGACAATACCTTCTACCAATAGTGAATTTGCTACCATCCGTACTGAGAAAAAGCATGCTCATTCATTTTACTTACTTGAATACTCTTAAAGTACCCACTAAATACAGGCAAAACAAACTGGCAGACATATGCATTTAATTCACTTAACTGGGTTCTGGGACACATATATATCTACACATCTGTTAGTTACACAGACAAAAAACTCCATTTCATTGCCACAAGAAAAAATTACTCCAAGTATGCAAGCAAGTCCATAAGGGTATCAATGACAATAAAGATGGCTCCATTCAATCCCCCCACTTTCTAAAATCAATCATCCCTATCTGCCTCCAGAAAATCACTTCTGCATTTGGAATTAGATGTGAAGCGGAGCCTGTTCTTGCCAGCCAAAAAGTGATCTGTGAAGTAGCCGTCCACACAAAGATTATTCTGAACAAAATGGTCCTAACCTGTTCTCTCATTCTATCCCATTCCTCACTAATCCTCAAAGGAAAAGGGAACCTGCAGGCTTAGGGGTCACCCCAGCCTTCTGGATCCTTGAGTGCAGGCTTTTGACTGAATCCAAATATTAAAGAACAAATCCTTTTAATAAAGGGATTTGTTCTATGAAGTTTGAATTAGGTTGGGGGCCCCACTTGGAGATTCAGAGGGCTGCATGTGGCCTTGAGGCGTAGGTTCACATTCCTGCAAGGTGTACTTTGTAAGCAACATAAAACCAACAGTTCCACGAGTCACAAGGGTTTAAATGAAGAACAGTAAGTTTACTCAGGCTAATAGTCAACTACATACAGGCTGGGTCATGAGGGGTTTCCTCTGAGGTTCCTGACTCCATCTGTGACCAAGGCCAAAAAAGAAATAAAATCAATCTAATCAAGCCCTTTCTGCTATATTATTCATAATGCTGGGAAAGGGTTATCCAGTAGTTACTTGGTCCTGAAGTAACAATGAGATAATTTCCTACAGAAACACTCAGATGGGATGCCTATGCAGTAAATTAAGTAAATTCCCACGTTTACCTCTCAATCCTTTGATTACCAAATGTCTCTTCCTTGTCAGTCCCAACAAACCTAACCAACAAGACCAGGGCGGATACTTATCAGAAACTAAACTAATTTCCAAATCTAACAGCTTAAAAGTTGTTTAATTTCTCTCAGTTTCAAGAAGTTACACAACCAGGAATCAAGAAAATAATTTCCATGATAATCTGGAGTTCATATTAAATATCTACAGACTAATAAATGAGAACACTATGCTAAGGAATTTTTTCCCCAACAAGCATGGAGAAAATACCAATGAAGCAATGCTCTCAAAAGAAAAATGGTATTATTTGTCCATGCTCAGGAAAACAATAAATCACCCCTATTTATTCCCATTGGTAAAATTAATTTTCAAGAGTATCTTTAGGGTGGGCATGGTGGCTCACGCCTATAATCCCAATAGTCTAGAAGGCTAAAGTGGGTAGACTGCTGGGCTCACAGGTTCAAGACCAGCCTGAGCCAGAGGAAGACCTCACCTGTAAAAACAGCCAGGCATTGTGGTGGACACCTCCCAGCTACTTGGGAAGCTGAGGCAAGAGAATCACTTGAGCCCAAGAGTTAGAGGTTGTTATGAGCTATGACTTCACAGCACTCTACTATCATCTCAAAAAAAAAAAGAAGAGCATCTTTAAAATATATATGTAAGTAAACACCTGTACAAACCCCCCAGCTCACCTTTCATATACATAAAGTACTTACATAAATACACAAACACTAATATCCAGGATCCATCTATCACTCAAGGAAAAAATCACTGCAGGCATAGAACTAATTTATACATTTCCAGTGTTTCCACAATCAAGCAGGATTACCTTCAAAGCAAAGGGATTTAATATAGTCATAAAAATAACTAAACATCTAAAATAGCTCATTTCAATTAGCCAATTTTTTTTTTTTTTCAGTTTTTGGCCGGGGCTGGGCTTGAACCCACCACCTCCAGCATATGGGGCCAGCGCCCTACCCCTCTGAGCAACAGGTGCCGCCCTCAATTAGCCAATTTATGTGTATATTTTAATTTCAGAAACAAGGCAAAAAGCCCATGCAATGAGTATCCCATTCCAAGCCAACGGGATCATAGCTCTATATATTTAACATCCTCTCACCAATATGTGGAAAACAGGCACATTGCTCTTTCTACTATGTTCCAAAATGTCCCTGGCCTCTATTTTTAAATAGCTTAAGACACACACTGTGACTACTATTCTTTATAAATTTTTAGTGTATATGTTAATATAAGACTGGCAAGAGATAAAATTATCTTATTACCTCCTTCCCACAAAAAACAGCTTTCCACAACATGAATATAAGAACCACTGCAATAAGAATATATCCCCCAAAAAACAGCCTTTATATACAATAGGAATAGAAGGACCCTTCCTTTCCCCCCTGTTCTTTTATATTTTATTAGCAGTCAAGAAGTTATCTTTATTTTAAAACCTTTTTAGACTTGCTTTGCTGTAATGCTGACAAGGATGCTTCATTTACCACTAACACATAGGCAAAAAGTTCTTCCATCTGTTCAGGAGCTATCAATAACTCTACTAAACAGCTTATGTCAAGAAATAATCAAAAAAGGAAAGGATGAAGAAAGGTATATCTAGTGAAGTTGAAGGCAGAAACAAATCAGTGCCCATCAGATTCTAAAAGCTGCCAGGGAAATAAAGACAGAAGTTGGACTAGGTACCTGAACAGATTTCATTTCTGCTGTGCCTTCCCCATTAATATATTAATCCAATTTAAAATAATCAATTCCTTTATTTCCTGTCTCATCTTTAAAATCATTAGCAGGGTGGCTGCCTAATCCTAGCACTCTAGGAAGCCAAGGTGGGTGGATCACCTGAGCTCAGGAATTCGAGACCACTGAGCAGGAGTGAGTCCCCCATCTCTACTAAAAATAGATAAACTAGCCGGGCATTGTGGCAGTTGCCTGTAGTGCCAGCTACTTGAGAGGCTGAAGCAAGAGGACTGCTCAAGCCCAAGAGTTTCAGGTTGCTGTGAGCTACAAGGCCCACACAGCACTCTAAAGAGGGTGGCGGAGTAAGACTCTGTCTCAAAAGAAAAAGAAACTAATGATTATTCCTATTCCTCTAGAGTACCCAAAAGGCCACAAGGTTAGCCATCTTATTGGAAAATGCATTTAGATAAGTTTTTACGGATGGTAAAACATACCATCTCTGACCCAATTAGACAGACCAAGGGCAAAATACAGCCAGGTAGTAAAGACCAGTTGAATAACCAGATTTTCAAGACCCACAGCTAAGAATGGTGTTATAGAGGTGAGCACAATGGCTCACACCTATAACCTCAGCACTCTGGGAGGCCAAGGTAAAAGGGTCACTTAAGGCCAGGAAGAAGTTCAAGACCAGCTGGGTCACATGGCAAGACCTTATCTCTTTAAAAAAAAAAAAAAATGAAAGAATGAATGAACGAGTACATATATACATGCATGCATACATAGGTTGAACACCTGTAGTTCTAGCTATTGGAAGGATGAGATAGGAGGATCACTTGAGCCCAGCAGTTCAAGCCTGCAATCAGCTATGACTGCAGCAATGCACTGCAGACTGGGTAACAAAGGGAGACCCTGTCTTTTTTTTTTTTTTTTGAGAGTTTTATGGGTTGAACTGTGTCTTCCCCTTCCCTAAAAAAGCAAGATGTATTAAAGACCTAACCCCTAATACCTCAGAATGTGACCTTATTGGACATAAGGTTTTTATAGAAGTAATCAAGTTAAAAAGAGACAATAAAGGTGAGCCCTAAGGCAGCAGGACTGGTGTCACTATAAAAAGGGGAAATTTGTCAACAGAGACAGAGACAGAGAAAGATAATGTGAAGGCATGGGGAGAAGATGGCCATCTGCAGGCCAAGGAGAGAGGCCTGGAAAAGATACTTCCCTCACAGCCTAAGGAGGCACTAACCCTGACAACCACTTTGATTTCAGACTTCTAGCCTCCAGATCTATAAAGCAATAAATTTGTTTTTCAAGCCACCCACTTTGTGATACTTTCTATTACAGCAACCATGGCAGATGAAAACAAATAAATGGTTGTTACCATTTCCAAATGGTAGGACAAGAAAATCAGAAAAATGTCATTTTTGGCTCGGCGCCTGTGGCTCAAGCGGCTAAGGCGCCAGCCACATACACCTAAGGTGGTGGGTTCAAATCCCCAGCCCGGCCCGCCAAACAACAATGATAGCTGCAACCAAGAAATGGCCGGGCGTTGTGGCGGGCGCCTGTGGTCCCAGCTACTTGGGAGGCGGAGGCAGGAGACTTGCTTGAGCCCAGGAGTTGGAGGTTGCTGCAAGCTGTGATGCCATGGCCCTCTACCCAGGGGGACAGCTTGAGGCTCCGTCTCAAAAAAAAAAAAGAAAAGAAAAATGTCACTTTGAGACATGTGAAAATTATATGAAATTATAATTTCAGTGTGGACAAAGTTTTATTAGAACAGTTACACTTACTTTTTTTTTGAAGATAATCTCACTGTGTCACCCTCAGTGGAATGCTGTTGCATCACAGCTCACAACAACCTCAAACTCTTAGGCTTAAGTGATCCTCTTGCCTCAGCCTCCCAATTAGCTAGGACTACAGAGGTGCCCACCACAATGCCCAGCTATTTTTTGTTGCAGTTGTCATTGCTGCTTTAGCTGGCCTGGGCCAGGTTCAAACCTGCCACCCTCAGTGTATGTGGCTGGTGCCATAACCACTGTGCTACGGGCACCAAGCCTACACTTATTTCTTTACATATCTTATCATCTATGATTGAGTGCTTTCTTGTTACAATGGTGTATTTCCTTAGCTGCTACAGAAAATGTGTGTGGTCTACAAAGCCTAAAATGTTTACTACCTGGCCCTTTACAGAAAAGATTGCCAATCTGAGAAAAACCATTGTAATAAAGCATCCTATCTTATCATGTAGAAGATAAACCTGTTATTTTCCAACTTTCAGTTGCCCTTCAGTAACCTGCTCTTCTTTTAAAAGGTAATTATAGATTCATCACACCTATTTCTCAAGGCTTCTGTCTGCAGATTGAAATAAACGTAAATACCTCATTATACCATTACCTATGAAAATTACAAAATTCTACCCCCACGTAGCACAGAGAAATTGTAATAAACAATTGTAAGGGCAACAAGACACTTTACATATTCCTGGACCATTAAACCTGCTACATCAACTAATATTAGCAGAACCTATGTGACTGATAAAGCTATATAAAATACCACATACGACTATCAATGACAAATTCAGACTCTGTCTCTACAAAAAATAAAAAATCACATCCACATAAAAGATTCCACTAAAATGGGATAAGCTCTAGCAAGTGGGTTGCTTACCTCCTATTATCAAAATAATAATTTACATGGGCGGCACCTATGGCTCAGTAAGTACGACGCCAGCCCCATATACTGAGGGTGGCAAGTTCAAACCCGGCCCCGGCCAAACTGCAACCCAAAAAATAGCCAGGCATTGTGGACGCCTGTAGTCCCAGCTACTCGGGAGGCTGAGGCAAGAGAATCGCCTAAGCCCAAGAGCTGGAGGATGCTGTGAGCTGTGTGACACCACAGCACTCTACCGAGGGCGCCAAAGTAAGACTCTGTCTCTACAAAAAATAAAAAAATAAAAATAATAATTTACTGACCCAACACTAGGAGCTGGCACATGCAAAGAATGATAAATTGTATTTGCATTAATCCTTTGGTTTCAGCTTTCTAAAAGCTAAAAACTCTTAGTATTTGTTAATTCAATAAAAAAATTAAATTGGCAACTATTTGGCAGTATCTTACTACAATTGCAAAAATGCACGCACATGTGTAGAAAAAACATGTAAAAGAGTGTTCAAGCAGCACTGTTTTGTAATAAAGCCAACTGGGAGTAATCCAAATGCCCATCTATAATAGGAGAAATAAATTAATTATGCTAAATTCACACGATGAAATACTTTTTTAGCCATGAAAATGAACAAACTACTATATAAGATCACAGAATAATTTCACAAACATAAACATGGAAGCCAAGCAAAACACAAAATATATGAATGATAAATACTATTTGTATTAAGTTCAGTGACAGGCAAAACTAATTTATGGCATTAGAAGGTAGCAGAGCAGTTACTTTGGACAAATGAGAGCAGTGATTGTGAAGGGCTATGAAAGGGGCTTCTGGGGTTTGGGTAATATTCTATTTCTCTCCTTAAGTCATGTTCAATTTGTGATAACACACTGAGCTGCACAATTATGACTGGTGTACTCTGTGTGTGTGTGTAATATATCACACTTCGGTAAAAACAGAACACCTTCAGGAGCTGCTTCCTAAGATTACTAGAAGTGGAACGTGGCCCAAATGTCCCACCAATAACAATTATAAACTCTACAGAAAATATAAAAAGTAAATACTTGAAGGTACTGGATAGCTACCAAAAACAAAACCTGCAAGGGAGTCAGCACTGACTGGAAAAAGAGAATAGCATTGAGGAAGTTTCCTTTCTTAAAAAATGACTTTTTGCCTGAAGACAGGACCAGTTGAGCTATGTCCAGTGTTAGAATCTGCATAGAAAGTACAGTTTTACCAACATGAAAAAAGCAGATGACAGTTCAGAGTAGTGCCACCAGGTAGAAAATGAAGGAGGAAAACATGGACAAGAGAAAACCACAAAAAGAGAAGTCCAAAGTCTACATATAAACTTGGCCTAAATCTCTAGCTGATCCCTGAAATATGCATGAATGGAACAGACTACAGCAGTCCAGATAAGACTAAAAACTTAATCAAGATCTCAGCTGCTGGCTCGGCGCCTGTGGCTCAATCGGCTAAGGCGTCAGTCACGTACATCTAAGGTAGCGGGTTCAAATCCCCAGCCCGGGCCAGTCAAACAAGGACGGCTGCTTGGGAGGCGGAGGCAGGAGACTCGCTTGAGCCCAGGAGTTGGAGGTTGCTATGGGCTGTGACACTACGGTACTCTACTGAGGGCGACATAGTGAGACTCTTGTCTCAAAACAAAAAACAAACAAACAAAAAGACTAAAAAATTAATCTTGACCTAAACCTCACACCTTATACAAAAATTAATTAAAAATGGATCATGAGCTTAAAT
>CAUYQV010090745.1:0-37978 GCA_963574575.1 Galagoides demidoff | reverse complement strand
TTTTGATTTGTTAACTGTTTTTCTTAGGAATTAAAATAAGAATTAGTGACATTGTCCAGGAATGGACTTCAGTTAGCTTTGGAAACACATTGTTGGTCTTTATTTTAACCAGAAATTGGAAGGCTGAGTAATTCTCACTTAGCAAGACACCTCGTTTTGCTAACATTCATGCTGTAGGGAGTAGAATCTAAGATTTTTGTAAACACCAAATTATAGACCCTAAGTCTAGTTTCTTCACTCTAACCTCTACATTATTATCATCATTTATTTTTAGAACACCGCCCTTTAAAAAGCACTCGTTGTAGTTAAATTAATTCATGGCTTTAAGTAAGATGGATAATTACACATCACTCACTCACTCCCATCCTCAAATAGCGTTTCCCTCAACAAGTCTGTGGTCTCTTGACCCTTTGACTCCTGGGCCAGCAGTCGATCAGTTCCATCCTTGGTTTTCTAATGCAGGAAATACTTAAAGTCCTGGCGACAGTTAATGACCCATGCCCAGTCACTGGAAAAAGCCATAGAATCCATTCACACTTCAGCATATTTGAAAAAAGACACTAAAGGAGAGATATTTATGACTCCTCCAGAATATAACTCAAGTCTCACCAACCAAATCATTGACAGAATCCTTCCCTCTGAACTTTAAAGATAATTAGTGACTTTAACTTAGTGGAATATTAAAATTTGATCTCTGGTTACTGTAGCAAATTGAGAACAAAATGAAAATCATTTATCCAGTCCCACAAAGATGTCAGTTGTCTTGGGTCTGGAGACATTTCAGTGGAATATGTTATTAAAATGATTAAATATGTTTTAATATTTCAGATAACTCTGTTTCTTCTTATGTATCTATCTACCTGTCACCTATGTTAGGATCAACCTGCCAGTGTTGAAACTATCATTAAATTTTTTTTTTTTTTTGCAGTTTTGGCCAGGGCCAGGTTTGAACCCACCACCTCCAGTATATGGGGCCGGCACCCTACTCCTTGAACCACAGGTGCTGCCCTGAAACTATCATTAATTTTAAAGTAGATATACTTTGTGCTCCTTATCATTATGTTTTACCAAATCTTTCTTGGGTCACTAGTATCCTAAAGCAGTAATATGCCATGGATTTTTTTTCAGAAGTTGAGTTATTTGAGGGTTTAAAGGCACTTTAGATTGGATCATAATGGAACATAAAGAATAAAATATAAGTCAGAAAATAAAAATCTAGTTTCTGATACTGCATATATTATAAAATATTTTAATTTTAATTTTATCATTTTAACAATCCATTTAAAACTCATCTTGGTTGACTTTACCCATAGCATGTGCTAAAGACTAAAATTGGTTTATGTGTGTGGAGAGAGCATACATCTCTGGGTATGGTGAATCAATATGGTTAGTCATAAAAATTAGACTCAGAGATATAATGAAATATATATGAGAAATATATGAAAATAATAAAATTGTCAAGTTTGATTATCAGTGTTCAATGCTTTTGCTGTGCTGAATTCTGCACTTTTGGGGGGAAGAATTCAAACCAGGAATTGGCATAATAATTGGTATAATCTCAACCATAACATAATTTTTTTTCTTTAAAAACTTCACTCTATATTACATGGGTAATGTTGTAGAAAGAGAAACAGGCTTGGGATCAAGGGATTTTGGTCTTATTTTGCCACTGTGTGACTTATAATGCAATTTCTTTTTTTTTGGCAGTTTTTGGCCGGGGCTGGGTTTGAACCCATCACTCCTCTGGCATATGGGGCCGGTGCCCTACTCCTTTGAGCCACAGGTGCCACCCACTTATAATGCAATTTTGAAAAAGTTGTCTTGCCTCTCTAATGTTAATTTTTCTTACAAAATAAATATATAAGGCTATAAATTGATATTGATCATTAAGATCCCTTTCAATATTAATTTTCTACACTAAATAATTATGACCCAATCCAAAATAACTTAAAAGATTTTTTAAAAACCTCAATTTCTAAAAAAAACTATGCTTATGTTGCTCCTTTAAGGAACTAATGACCCAATAAACATTTGTTTCTAAGTACAGTGGATCTTCGTTGTTCGTGGATACCATATTTATGAGTCTCCCTACTCACTAAAATTGACTTGTAACCCCAATATTGATACTTGCAGTGCTTCCATGATCATTCATGGACATGTACCATGTCCGTGGTTCTCAACCTTCCTAATGCCGCGATGTATTTTCACTGTTATAAAGGGGTCACGACCCACAGGTTGAGAACCACTGTACTATGTGGTAAAAAATTTATGTCACCCAATGTGTACATTCCTAGATGAGATTCAAATAAGGCAATGTTTTACCTTCTTGTTTTAACTCTCATACTACAAATAGGTACCCTTTCTTCAATCTATTTAGTGCCATGGTTTTTTTTTTCTGCATTTTTTGCTTTTTATAAGTGATTCTGCTGTTTAAAATGGTCTCAAAGAATAGTGCTGAAGTTCTAGCCAATGTTTCTAAGCCTGGGAAGGTTGTAATGTGTTTTGTGAAGAAAACATATATGTTAGATTAGCTTAGTTTAGGAATAAGTGATAGTGCTGTTGCTATGAATTCAATGTAAATAAATGGATAATATGTATTAAAGTGTCTTTAAATAGAAACACAAAACCAAGGTCATTTATTGATAGGTTAATGAAAATATGGTTTGCAACAACTTAACACTGTACTTCCCCAAGAAGCATGAAAAAATTTCTTCCTTCTAAAATTTATCCCCCTATTCTTTAGTTCACTTACGATAGAAATTTACATTGTTTCAGGTACTCATTAATGTATTGAAAGTGACAATCATAATGTAAGGTGTGGCTAACTATTTAGGATTCCATCATTTCTTTGCCACTAGTAATGCCCCTCTTCGCTAGTTCTAAACTTTTTCATTTTTCAGCTTATTTCTATTTGAGTTGTGTCTTGGCAGTTCAAGATTACATCTGATGTTATAACTGTCTTCAATAACATCATTTTAGAGACCCTTGCTTCCTATCACCTAATAAAACACTTACCACTGCTGAGTGCACATTCAGTCTGCTCAATATTCTACCTCTGGGAATGCAGCAACATCATTTTTGCAGAGCATATCTGAACATCTTGATAGACTGGAGAACATGCCTAGGAAATGGGATATAGGTGAGCAATACAATCTCATAGAATGCACTGGCCTTTCCAATAAAAATCTGAAACCCTGTGATCTGAACCATCTGTGGACAATTTGATAAACAGATATAAGAGGAAAGGTAGGGGGGAGGTTGCTCCTGATATTTCACTCCTTGTGTTAACAACATTATTAGAGTTACTGCTTCCACATTCGGAAAATATTGAAACTCTATATCAAACTGATGTAGGCAATGGGGTTTTATATTAGCTTGCAACTAGAAGTTAAATAGGAAGAAATAAGCCTTTTTTCATGTAGAGTAATTTACATGTGGTAGAATGGTGCATTAGAATATTAATTTGCATTTTATTGTTACTGCTAGAAACAACATATGACTTTGTCCAAAGAAGGAAGCAATGATTTTTATCTTCCCTTTTCCCAGAAATGGGAAAAAAATTCAAGGGCGCTCAAAAGACTAGTTTCAGTTCAGACATTCATTTTCAAAAGTCTAAGTTCATACGAGAATATGGAATGCGATTATCTGAGAAGAAAAACTTCAGAGTTGGGAAAGGTGGTGAGAGAGTTTGAGAGAGTTGTAGGAGAAAGGTTTTGAGAGAGTTTTTCCAGAGAAGTGGAAAGTAGGAGTCTGGGGAGTTCACAGCAACTGGGAATGGCACGCTGCTCCATCTCCTACAGCCAGGGAGACAGCAGGTCTCAGATGAAAATGACAGCAAGATACACCTGAGAAGGCCAGTGACCAGAGACTTCAGCCCTTGGCCTCAGCTCCCCTTTGATGGAGGCAGACAAAGCATATATAAGTGGGATGACCAGTATGTACTGCAGATCAGAAGACTACTCTTCAAATTATCCCTGTATGCAGTGACCTTTTCATGACCCTAGGATCTCCACAAAAACATGGATTACAATTTTTATGAGGTAGGGGAGGGATTCTATGTCATTGATCTAATTTTTAAAAATAAGGTCATGTTTCTTGCGCTGGATCACAGACATAGATGATAGCTATATTTTAACTCAAAACCCACATAACCACCCTATGTACCATTTGGTTTTTTTTTTTTTTTTGGCTGGGACCAGGTTTGTACCCGCCACCTCTAGTATATGGGGCTGGTGCCCTACTCCTTTGAGCCACAGACTCCATCCCTTTTTATCCATGTGTTTTACCTCCCCTTATCTTGCTGAGGGCTGGGCTTCTCATTCTCTATATTTCCCATAGTGACCAACACTGACCTGAAAAAGCCTATCTCTCTCAACATGAATGTGTAAGAATCAAACTCGCTCATGAAATAGATCTGAATATGTGTGTATTCTTTAAAACACAGATAGGTTGTCAAGACTGATCAGATTAATGGCAGTACGTATTTATATTAAATGCTCCAAACTCTTTTAACACACATTAAAATACATTCATAAAATACACTTTTCATCTATTTTCTTCATGACCTCAGAGCACATAACAAAAACAGTGATTAGATGGATTTTCTAAATACAACTAGTAAACTGGCTCTGTAATTTACTTGGAATGGTATTTCAGAACTATCTGAAGCAAGGAATACGTGACATTTAAAGAGCACGCACAGCTAATGTGATCCACTCGGGTGTGCATGCTGAGATCCCTCTTCAGATCAGAAGAATTTATCCCCCCTCACCCTACCCCCGCTGCTGGGAGTGCTGTCTGCGGACAATCACAATCGTAGCATTCAGCTCTTACCAGAAATTACCCTCAGCTGGAGGAAGGAACCTCAAGCAAGCAAGGCAATGCCTGTTGCCCCAGCAGCAGCCTGCAACCAATGACTGGTCAGCGTGACAATATAAATTTCCACCCCTCCCTGTCATAACTTGGGATCACTAAGGTAAGTCAGCATAACTTCTGACCTTGCGAGGGAGGTCAGCTCCGGCCTTTTTGGAAACTATCAAAACCCAACTTCTCCCTCAGCCCAATCCTGCTTTCTTTTCTTTCCTTCCACAAGTGTTGATCCTGAGAGCCCTACAAACAAATTCCTTCATGCTAATCTTCCTGTCAGCATCTGCTTCTTGCGGAAATCAAGCTGGGATGCCTAATGCATCCAGGCGGGTGTCATGTATCAAAGTGACACTACTCTTGGTTTTTGGTAGGGGTGCTCTATTTCTTCCCACTCATATCTCTTACATGGTTTAACCCAAAAGAAGCAAATAAATCGTGTCCAAAGATTTGAGCTCATCTTGCCCTGCTGTGATTTGCAACATTAAAATGAGAAGATCCCTTTCTAAGTAACCATTAGATCCTCCTATGATGGTATCTCTTGACTGCAGCTGTAGAAGCTAATGGTGAGGGCTGACAAGGTGTCAGGCACTACACCAAATGCTTTGCAAGTGTTATTTCATTTAAACTTCATAATGACCATATGAGGTCGATATTATCATTTAGCTTTACCATGAGGCTTACAGTGTAGTTAAATAACTTTCTCAAGGTTATATAGTGACATGGCTCTCTGCTACAGTCTCTTAACACTACTATATTGCCTCACCTATATATATATATATATAATGACAAAGAACTGTAAAGAATTCAGTCATGCATTTAAATTACTTTCTATTTTATTCACCATAAGACATCACCTGAATTCATTTCAAATACAGTAATATGTAAGTACTATTTTTATTTATCCAGCAGATAATTTTTAGAGTGCATAGGCAGTTGCAAATATCTTCCCAAAACCCTGCATGCACCCCTGATGGGTGCCCTACTCCTGACTCAGTAGGTGTGACCCTCACTCCAAAGAGTTTGTGTACACGTCTCATTCAGTGCGCCTCACATTTAAGGCTACAGACCCTTCCTATACCTGAAAAAAATACACATAAAGTAGAAAAAAGCAGAAAAAAACTTAAAAAGTTAAAAAATTGGCAACTTTGAGGAAGTAGGAAATGTTGGTATGGCTTCTGGAGAGTCTAACACTTATTATCATTATTATCCTTTGAGAACCATCTTGGGGAAAGAAGGTCAATACTCCAAATCTTGAGGTTCTCATTAGTATCTCTAATTTGCTGAGATGTGGACTAAAAGGATAAGCAGGAATGTATGAAAACAAGTCTAGACAAATTCTTATGAATAAATGCCGTGTGGGATGATGAGTGAGGAGGAGCAAGGAAATGCCAGTAGGGATACGAGGTACATTATGAATTGAATAAATTAACTATATGCTTGGTGTATTCTTCCAGAAAATGGGAAACACCTCCTATAAAGTGAAGTAAAGTAAACCATAGGGTAGGATATTTGACAACATCTCAGAAGAGAAGGCAAACACTGTTAGGTTTTTGTCAAAGCAAACTGCAATGCAAGTATTCTCTGCTCATGCCTATAGTCTAAGTCTCAATAAAAAAGAGAAAAGGGGGAAAAAGTAGGGAAAGAGAGAGGAAGGAGGGAAGGGAAGGAAGGAAGGGAGTGAGAGGAAATCACTTCGATATCTAGCTAGCTGAGCGTGCAGGAGACATGGGGTGGTGGGAAGAAGTCTTTGAATTGACTGGAAAAGGGTCAAAGGTAATTTACCTGTGTTATGTCTGAGAAAATGGAAAATTTTGGCAAAGCTAACCATAGTAAGCACACGTAATAAAAAGGAATATAATGTCATTGATATAAATCTTCTGTTGTAACAAAATGAAGAACCCGGTCTGGAAGAAAGCATAATACAAGTGAAAGACAAATATTCTCTTTGAATGTACTGAGCTATAGACGAAAACGATGAGAAACCACACATATTAAAAATAAGAGCTCACAGATGAGAGGATGAACAGTATCTGATTAAAAGGTAAATTACGGAGCTAACAAATGAACTATAAATATCAAGGGACAGAGTAAGCTTGACTGAAAAGCATATGATTGCTGAAGAGGAGAGATTTGAGGTTAGCATGTTAAATTCAGAGAAAAGGAGAGAAGAGAACAGAACAATTAGAAAGTACTGTAGAGGTAGACAGGCAAAGTTCAACCTTAGAAAATGTGTGTTCCTCAAGCAGAGAACCTAACAAGTAGAATAAAAAGTATATTCAAAGTTATAACGTAAGAAGATATAAAACGTATAGTGTGTTCAGGGAAATCCAATAAAATGATCAACATAAGACATATTTTGACTACATTTGTTTAGTTTTGTTTGGTTCTTGAGACAGAGTCTCACTTTTGCCCAGGCTAGAGTGCCATGGTGTCAGCTTAATTCACAGCAACCTGAGACACCTGGGTTCAACTCCTGCCTCAGCCTCCCAAGTAGCTGGGACTATAGATGCCTGCCGTGACCTCTGTCTAATTTTTCTATTTTTAGTAGAGACAGGGTCATGCTCTTGCTCAGGCTGTTCTCAAACTTCTAAGCTCAAGCAGTCAGGGCAGGATATTTGACAACATCTCAGAAGAGAAGGCAAATACTAAGTGTTAGGTTTTTGTCAAAGCAAACTGACTCCCAGAGGGCTAGAATTACAGGGGTGTGCCACCTCACCAAGCCCTGATTACGTTTTTGAACATCTAAAAGAAATATTTCTTCACATGTAGAGTCGTGATTTAAAAAAATCACACAAAATATCAAACCCAACAAAAAAGGCCACTTTTACTCTACAGCAATATCCAGTACCAGAGATAATAAGTTCATACAATTTTTGAGAGTTGTGGCCCCAAAGTGATTATCCAGTCAGGCTATCATTTAAGTACAGACCTTTGTGGCAGACATTTTTAATCATGAAAAAACACAAGGTATAAAGTACTCAGTAATATTTCCTGGGGGGGGAAAAGAAACTATGAGACCAAAATTTTTGAGTTTGGACAAATAAGATTTGAATAGAAAATTTCTACTAAAGCTATTAATGAAATATTAATAGCTAAGCAGTATATACAAAGTCCACTGGGAAAGAAAATATTACCAAAGAACTTTATATCCAGACTCATATTTCTGTGAATAGAAAAACAACTCACAAAAATTCTTATACATATTTTAAAAACTCAAGGAATTCAATATCTCTGAACTTTTCTTGGAAATTTCTAAACAATGAAATGTAGCAAACCAAGAACTGAATCAAAATAAAGAATTCAGAAATGGAAAAACAAAGTACTGGAAGTGAATAATGGAACCATTCAATGATAAAGAAAACAAGACTAAACAACTGTGGAAACTGAGGTTATGATGGAGTAGTTAAGAGTTCAGACTCTGAGAACAGATTGAAATGGGTTTAAAATTTGGCTCCATTATTTATTAATTGTGTGTCAGAAAGTTTACTCAACCACTCAGTTTCTCAGTTTTCTTATCTGTAAGATGGGATAATAATAGTACTTACCTTAAGGGATTCTCACAAGCAGTGATCTAAATGATACATGTAAAGAGCCTGAACAAATTAGTAAATACATTGTTGTAAACCAAGAATGAGTAAGGTTCAATTCTATGAACCTAAGGCTAAAGAAGAAGAAAGAGGGAGGGAGGCGGAAGGGAGGGAAGGAAGGGGGAGGGGAAGAAGGGAAGGAGGGGGAGGGAGGGAGGAAGGGAGGAAGGGGAGGAAGGAAGGAAGGAAGGAAGGAAGGAAGGAAGGAAGGAAGGAAGACTTAGATGATGTTTGGAATCTATAGATTGCAATAAATGTCAGCCATTGATTTTTTTAATATAAAATAAAGACTAGTTACCATGGGCTAGTTTTCTGGGCTAGTTGCTACATACTGAAGGGTCAGAGTTCCATGTTTTTAATATGTCCAGTCATTGTCTGTTTATATATTTTATCCATCATTTAAAACACATAAATAACAACAACAAAAACAAATCAAATTAGATGAACAATCTTAAACTATCTTGAGGTTCTGTTGAGAGGAATAATGAATCCCAACTCCCTATTTTCCTCATTTTATAGACAGGGAGAGAGAGAGAATTTTCTTTCTAAGCTTTTAGATTCTTCTTACAACTTTGATGAAGAACACATTCTGATTCCAAAAGTTGGAAAACATTCCTGTCTTATTCATCTGAGATATTTCTACAAAATATTGCAATTTGACATTGCATTAGCTTTAGGTTAGCATTTTTAACCTAATGAATACAGTACAAGGAAATGATTATATATTTTATGGAAATTATATTTTAAGTTGAATGTACTTGATGTGTTTTCTATTACTAATTTGAATAGCTATGCTGCTATACAAAAAGTAAATCATTTACTCTTGATCCTTTGGCTGTGCTTATACTTATTTTAGTGTCTATTATATTTGATTTAATTATTATCACATGATTCTTATTTCTGATTGAAAAGCACAAATTAAAATAGGTTTGATTCTAAAAAAAAGCTTTGATTTTTATCAAAGCTAGATGCTGATGATATTTACAGATAGTTTCTCTTAAAATGACTGATTTCCCCTCTTTTCTTTTCTTTTTTTTTCCCAGAGCCAGAGTCTCACTTTGTCGCCCTTGTTAGAGTACTGTGGAGCGATTTCCCCTCTTTTCTTTCACTTCAGATAGAATTTTGAGTGCCTTCTACAACTTGCCAAATTTCTTCCTTTCTTGATTTATGAACTACATTCTATAGTTAATTTATCTTCGCAGGAAACATACAAAAGTTGAAGCCAGCTCTATATATTTTATTTGTTCCTACATAAGCTATAAGTAATCTGTAAGATTAGTGGGTTATGGTAGTTAATACATGAAGTTTAGAGTTAAACAGACCTAAATTCTGATTTTGCTCTTCATTCCTTTGTATGACCTTGGAGCTGTTACCTCCTTAACTGATATTAGTCTCAGTTTTTTAAATCTCTAAAATGGTGGATAATAATACCCTTTGCTTGGCTAATGTCATTAGAGGTGTCTAGTCCAACTAACAAACGTTACACTGTTTCCTCTGTAATTACACGATGTAGTTGCTCTGAGAAAAAAAGGTTACTGTGTCTCCCCCATCAATTAAGACCATCAGTCACACTTGATTAATTTAGGGCACTTCAATGCACTCAGCAGCTGGTATACTTACAAAGGGAGCACCTACATACCAAGGGATAAGCTGCATTGAGCAATACTAAGATAAATCAGTCAGTAGACTGTCCATACTTGAAGGCATCATCAGCCAATCAAATGTTATAATTACCAAACAGGGTATGGGACTCTGAAAATCTAAGTACACTGTTTTCTTTTATTTCTTTATTGCTTCTAAACCTATAATCAGATTCAAATCATTTTTTGTTTTAAAAAATGACCACACCTAATTATGAATGATTTTATTCCTTTTGTTACGTGATTCCACAAATTATGCAATGAGCACGTATTACTTTTATGTATTAAAATAGCATCAAAGGAAAAGGGAAAATGTCACCATATTGAGTTTCATGACACATAACCTTTGTATCTAGATTGCTATTCTGTATGAAGAAAAATCTCATTTTATAAACAATAACTGGCTCCCTGAGGTAGGAAAGTGGGGGAAAGCTGGGTAGTTGCCACAAAATGGTCTTAAGAATCAGAGTTGCAAACACTTAGTCCAGGCAATGGGATCCATGAATCGAAATACCACACTTTATTTTAGTCACTTTTTCTTTATTATAAATTCAAACATTCTGTTCTTCTCATAATGTTTTATATTAGCCATTTTTATAATGAGTATATTATAACATTATTTGATTGCTATTCATAATCAAGGGGAAATTTATTCTCCATTTATCTATGTTGCTTATTGAGAGCCCCATTGGGTACTACTGTGATTGAATTTCAGTTAAAAAATGGATGACATTGACATTTTAGGTCGTCTGCTCCATTCCAAAGAGCTCCCTTTCTTTTAGGACTTCTGCTCTCATTTGTCCAACCTCCCTCTTTGTTGTTGATTGGAACAAGGGTCAAATTTCCTTGGATTTCCCAGGATTTGATAATGATTCAGAGAAAGCCAGACAGTTTGTTCATGTGGTTAGAATTGAGCCAATATAAGCTCTGGGTCAGTGGGATCACATAGTCCACTGTGTAGGATGAGGTAGGGGGGAGAGAGAGAGAGAGAAAGAAATTGAGCACACTGTTTCTGGGTCCCTGATTGCCTTGCCATCCCTGAAGCCTGTCCCTTCTGAGTTCTCTTTTTCATCTTTCCCTAAGTCTCTCAATTGCTGGAGCAATTGTCCTACTCTCCCTCCCTGTGGCTTGTACTACCTTTACTTATCAGGTTTTAAAAGCTTTCATTTACTCTTCCTTCATTTATCCTCAGCTCTTTACTTTCTTGGGATTATAATATTTGACTTTTACTTTCAAGTTTTCAGAAAAATTTCCTTAAGGAATGAGTCATGAAAGAGTATCTCACACAATCACCTTTAAAAATACCCCCTACTCTTTGACCAGTTGTCTAGGAATGAACCTGAAACTACGCTTAGATTCTCTAACAATGTGTGGCAGATGTATTGTCTCCAGGGGAGCCTTCAGAGGATTATAGGAAATCACTTTTCTTCATGAATATTGATCATTCGTGTTCATTTTCCTAAAAGGAAGTCTACTGGCACTTGCACATAAATGGAATCATCAATGGCCTAACCTTCAAAATTGCTTACATCTTAGAATTTCCAAAGGAACACGCAAGGAAAGCCACATTGGGGTCCCTTGCTACATGTCCATGTAGGAAGTGGTAATGTCCTGATGGCTTAACTTAAACTTGCCATTCCTCTCTCCCACTTTTAAGCCT
This sequence comes from Galagoides demidoff, assembly GCA_963574575.1. Classification (NCBI taxonomy): domain Eukaryota; kingdom Metazoa; phylum Chordata; class Mammalia; order Primates; family Galagidae; genus Galagoides; species Galagoides demidoff. Next base: position 26,225 of record CAUYQV010090745.1, on the reverse strand, counting down.
CAATGGATGCGATATCCCTTCTGAGAGGTAGTAGTTTCCTTGCCTACACCATTTTTTTTTTTGCCTCTGGATCTAAGATATTTCATCTTTAAAATTAGGAGGTTAGACCAGATATTCTCTAAGAACTCTCTTCACTTCTAATTATAAGAATTTACTTCTGGCAGCAACAATAGCTCAATGGGTAGAGCACCAGCCACATACACAGAGGTTGGCAGGTTTGAACCTGGCCCCAGACCAGCTAAAACAACAATGACAACTGCAACAACACCACCAAATAGCCAGGTGTAGTGGCAGGTGCCTGTACTTCCAGCTACTTGGGAAGCTAAGGCAAGAGAATCGCTTAAGCCCAAGAGTTTGAGGTTGCTGTGAGCTGTGACACCATAGCATTATACCCAGGGTGACAGCTTGAGACTCTGTCTCAAGAAAAAAAATAAAAAGAGTCTCAAGAAAAAAAATAAAAAGAAAGAAAAGAAGAAAGAAAGAAAGAATTTCTCTTCTATGGAAGAGAACAGTCAGAAATGATTCACATACTTTACTTTTAAGAGACATAGAAAAACATTAAATTATTATATGTTCTAAAAAACATCACTGTATGTATATCTGTAATCACTCCTATTTTCAGGCCCTAAAATAGAAAATTAGTTTTATTTACTGGAAAATAGTGGCATAGTGTAGAGAAAGTAGGAGGGAGTTTTAGTCTTACAGATTTTGATACTCCATTCTATTATTTATTCTCTGCAAAATTGGGCAGAGAGTAAATAATAGAACTGAATATCTATTCACCTCTTTTGCTTTACACATCTATAAAATAGGACAAATGGTGCTAAGCTTATAGGATGTTTTGAAGATTCATGAGATAACTAACACATGTAATCTGCCTAGTAGAGTCCATGAGGGGTATAATGTGCTTTAAAATGATTGAGATAATAGTGATATTGCTTAGACTTTATAAAAATTCCAAATACTGTTACTATTTTTTTGAAGATCACTCAGCATAGCCCAAATGTCTACACTGCATTTTTCGGAAGGATCATCTTGATGCTGCACGATGGATGGAGAGAGAGAGCTGACCTCCCTAAAACTTTTCCATATCTCTCCCTTCATATTCAGAAAAAGGAAATGAAAGTATTGCACAAAGAGAAAATAATACAGTTTTTTTCTTATTATCAGTTTACATATACAGCATTCTTTCAAAATTAAAGTCAGAGTCAGCATTTTGATATGTGTATTTGATTTCTAATGACCTCATGGCAGAAATAATGTTCTCTGTTCATGAAGAAAAGTGTCTATCCTAAAGAGATTATGCTCATCTCTCTAATTCAGTTTTATATTAACTCCTTGTGGCTTCAAATAAAACAAGATATTAACAATGAGGTCTGCAACATTAAAAAAAATCTATTTCCCTGATAATTTCCATGAACTGGCTGGGAGCAAAATATTGACTCTTTTTAATATAACTTTTACAGATTATTATTTGCTTCATAGTCACTGAACTATTAAAACTATTAAACTCTAAGAGTCACTGGTTCTTCTCCTTGGGAAGAACTGTTTTCATTGAGGTCTGCTTAGTAAAACAGAAACCTTGGTCTCACACACAGAAGGAATTGATTCCAGGAACTGGTTACTAGGTAATAAAAGAGCTTAAATAATAATTAGGGGACAATGAATAAATCCAAAAGATTAGGAGGTGCAGGAAACTACTACCCCTTTTAGGGCTGGGGAATCATTGAAAATAAGTGGATTCCAGGACACAGACTCAACCACGGAGTCAAAGCTACAGAGAGGGTTTCCATGAGGGGCTCCAATCTTAGAGGAGATTTAGTTGTTGCTGGAAATGTCACTAAAAGCAGGATGGCTAAGGCAAAAGGTTTCCTTCTTCCTCTCACTCTACAACACCTGCTCCCTACTGCCTTCATTGGCCAAACCTATCATTCTAGAAAAATAGAGTTCTCTGAAAAACAGACAACCCTAAAGAAAGAGCTGAGAACAGATCTGGGAATAAAAGGAATTTAGCCCAATTTAAGCTAAGGTTGTAAGTTCCTGAAAAAAGGACTGCATCTGGTTTCTGAGTATACACCCATGACTAACTGAGCCCCACATACAAGGATATATTTAGCATTTATTCACGAAGTGAGTCAGTATGTAAGTTAGTTGGATAAGACATCTTGTAGACTCTAATCAGATCTGCCCTACCCCTGCCTCTCAGGCCCTTGGCCACTTGTTTTACTTCACCTCCCACTGTACCTGCCATTACTGGGCACAACCCCCAAATATGTTTTGTCTCTCACCTCTGATTCCATAGGAACCTATTCAGTGCCTACATGTACACAACCTGTAAATTAAGGTTCCATGGGAGATTACAACTGGCAGATATGTTTGTCTCTCCTCCTCCCACTAATGGAGTCTTGAAGTGCTGTTGTTTTAAGTCCCTCCAGAAAAATGATCCCTTAATGGCAAGCCATCAGTTGACCTAGATACCAAAAGGTGGCGCCTTGGTAACATATTCCCCTAATTGAGCTCTCTCTTTTCTTGTCTGTTCTCTCTCTGCTTCTCTTCCGCTTCCAGGCATGGCACTCCCTCATTGAATAGTAGCACATACACTTTCGTGTCAGCCTTTGCTTCCTGGGGAAACCCAGGCTAAAGAGCTGATGAAATTGAGAAGCACAGAGTCAGAAGTCAAGAATTATGAATTCAAATGTGAGCACTACTTTGAACTAGCCAAATGACCTTTAACAAAGCCTTTAGTCCCTCAAGACGTTAATTTATTCATGAACATATATTGAACAGGATCTCCGAGGTGAGCACAGTGCTAGGTATGAAGATATAAATTTGAAGAATACATAGTCCTGGCTCTCAAGGAGTTTCCATATTAAAGAATGACAAAGATGTAAATGAAAAATAATGTCCTTATCTGTAAATTCAGAATGTCCTCTATAACTCAACAAGCCAGTGATTCAAGATTCAGATTGGGACATTTCATAATTCTCTCAAATTTTTACCCTCAAGGACCTGATATTTCTATCCTAGGCTAAAACCTAGTATCATTGTACAGAATAGTTGGAACTCTGAACCATGGCCTGCAAAATATATTTCTCCTACGCTACTTAAAGATGAGAAAATTCAAAGTTGTAACTAAAACAACTGCACTTGGCAATTTATCATAATAAAATCATTATGAATATGTACAAAGATACATGGCCTTAGATATTTATAACAGTATATTTATAACAGTAAATAAAAGACCTTGGAAACAACATAGGCTAAATAAATTATGGAACATCCCTGTGATGGAATATGACTTAAACTCTAAAATTAATATAGATGTTTATTTGTAATATAGAGAAAATCTTGGAGAGATTTTTAAGTGGAAAAAATTCATATTATAAACCAATACATACATATACACACAAACCTGGAAAAAATGTTAAAATTAGTTTCTTCTGGATGGTAATTTATCTATATTTTCTATATTTATTCTATAAAGATATATTTTTTAGCATAAAGGCACAATAAAATTTAAAGAAATCAAAGTAATCTAACAGTTAATTTTCCCACACAGGCACCACTATAAGGGAAGTGATAAATTATTGTTTTTTATACCACATGCTTTCTTCTGTGAATCTACTTTAAAACACTAGTAATATTAAATAATTTCTCCCCATTAAAAAAATTTATAAACAAACAAGAAATTCCCCTCGGTATTATTTCATATTAAAATTCATTTTTATGAGGAATGTTTACAGCTTAACAATTCTAATGTCCTTTGGAGATCATTAAATTGGGATTCATCCTGAAGAGTAAATTAACTTTCAGTAAATTATAACCTGATTTAGAAGGAGGGAGAAAACTAATATAGTATTAAGAGAACATTTTGAAATTTAAGAGTTCAAGTTTCAAGTCCTAGCTCTTTACCTGCCAACTATGTGGACTTGTACTTCAGTTTCTTCAGACAAATAAATGGAAATAAGAAGACCTAAACAATGTTTGAAGCTGAATCTGGGAAAGGCCTGGTGCAAAGAAGTTCTTTTGATAAAGTTAGCTCCTTTCTGTCTTCTATTATCTCAACGTCTATAAAGAAATTGCTAGCAATAAAAGGGAGATATAGATAATTCATTAAAATCTATTATGCTTTCCTAGTTCCCTGGATCTTTTTATCTTTTTAACATATGAGGGAAATAAAAAGAGATTTTTAAAATGCCAAAATACCACTGGACAGCTGAAATGTCTCTATATCCGTCAATTTTACAATATTCCAAATTTTTTCTGAGTGATCCTGACTTGAAACAAATTTTTGTTTTACTTTTTACAAATTGAGACAAGTTGTTCATATATTTTTAATTTAGGAAAGGGAAAATATTATCTTTCATAAGAGAAATTTTACTGTGATGAACTATTTTGTGATTGAAATTCATTTTTAGAATTTTTTATGTTGCTGCTACCTCATGAAGTTAAATAATTCTCATGCCACTGTGATGCATCAAATTCTACCCAAATGGATCTCTTAAGCACAAAAATTAAATCTCTTTGCGGTCATGTTCCTACCATTACACTGTGTGGTACATTAAAAAAGAAAAAGAAAAAAAGAAAAAAAAGAAAGCTATGTTTTTTCATAAAGTTCAAAATGACCCCAAAGAAATGAATTTATTCTTATCATAATTTCTTATGTAAATTGTCCATTTATCCAGAGAAAAATAAGTAGTTGGGTGGGCATTGGAATAGATGTTGAGATGAATACAAATACAAATATATCCTAAATTTGCTATCTCAGGAAGTATTAAGGAATATTTCCCTCTCAATAGGACTGATGTGACTATAGTCTAGTTTTCAAGCCTTCCTTAGAGCAAAAGAACAGCAATTTTAGGCTTTCCTTTGTTTGTTTGTTTTTTTTGGGGGGGGGGTTGGAGAAGCAATGGGAGGAGAGGCAAGGAAAAGAAGGGGGCTACTATAAGGACAAAAGTAAAACAAAGTTCAGGATAATCTTGAGTTGATCTACCCTATCTAACATCTACCCATGTTTCTAGAAACATGACATATCTAATGAAAAGGCAATCTGGCCTATTGTCTCTCTCTGGAATTCAGAGGGACCTGAAACTGGGCTAAAAACATGACACTGCTTGGTGCTCAGATCAGGCCTGTAATTCATCAACATCCCAGGATCCTCATAGAGTGGCTTCTGGGGGGAATTGAAAGATTAGGCTAAAAGAAACAGAATTGGGTATGGTATTGGGTCATGTTCCCTGGGAGTACAGGCTATTTTTTTTCCTCAGCATTTATGAGAATCACACATTTTTAAAGTAAATTTCATATTATCTCATTTTTCTTATGTAAGGATTATTTTGGAATGGTCAAGCAGCAATGCATCAGCCCTAGCTTCATTCTTAATTAGCAGTTTCAAAGAACCTTAAAAAATAAATTTAGGGAACAAGATGGAGGACCACAAGGATCATTAGCTGAGCTTTCCTACAATTACTGGGGAAAAGAAAGAACCTAGCCATACCTGGCATGGTGACTTTACCCAGAGTCATAGCTCAGGGAGCACAGGGGGGAGGTGGCAAACTGAATATAGCATATGATCTGGAACAGTGGAAATCTGAGTAGTTAGCCAAGTGATTGAGATCAGCTGGGATTGGCTGGTCCCACACAGAGGTCTGGGACATGAGGAAGACTTACTGGAGTTTTTAGTTGTTGGGGAAAGCTGCACATTGAGTGGAAAGCATAGAAGAGTGGGTGGACTCTAACAATATACAGTAACCAGATTTGAATGGTGGTTGGAACGGAATTGCTGTAGGTTTGACGGCTGAAAAGGCAGCCACACTGAGATGGTCTCAGAGGCCAGGGGCTGCCACTATGGGAAGATCATGAGAAGGTCTTAGCAGGGGCCTAAAGCACAGATGTCTTCATTCCCTCCTGCTGGGATCAGAACTCAACCCTTGAAACAGGCTGAAGGACTCTTGCACCCCATGAGAACTGCAGTCAAGGGGCACTGTAAGACCTTCCCACAGGATTCTTGTGAGCATTAAGATCCTAACCCAGCAGAGTCTGAATGCTGAGGAAACAATCAGGTGATCCAAAGGCAACTAAATTTGGAACAAGGACCATACAGGTTGCTAGATGTGCTCTCTGTTTCCAAAAAAACTCACAACACCACCTGGTGTCTCCAGAATGTTTATTGCAGCCCAATTCATAATTGCTAGGTCATGGAAAAAGCCCAAGTGCCCATCAACCCACGAATGCATTAATAAAGTGTGGTACTCCATGGAGTACTATGCAGCCCTAAAGAAAGATGGAGACTTTACCTCCTTCGTGTTTACGTGGATGGATCTGGAAAATATTCTTCTTAGCAAACTATCTCAAGAATGGAAGAAAAAGTATCCAATTACTCATCCCTACTATGAAACTAATTTATAGCTTTCATAGGAAAGCTATAACCCAATTATAGCCCAAGAATATGGGGAAAGAGGAGAAGGAGGGGAGGGGGGATGGGTGGAGGGAGGATGATTGGTGGGATCATGCCTATGGTTCATCTTATAAGGGTACATGTGAATCTTTCTAAATGTAGAATATAAATGTCTTAACACAATAACTAAGAAAATGACATGAAGGCTATGTTAACCAGTTTGATGAAAATATTCAAATTGTATATAAAAATAGCACACTGTACCCCATAACAGTATTAATGTACACAGCTATGATTTAATAATAATAATAATAAAAACCATATTGTCATTAAGTACAGGACTTCTCTTTATTTGTCCATTAGGAAGAATTTGGCTTTGCTCAGGCTGAGGCTACTTCAACACCTATACTCTGAGTCAAGGTAATTTGAAGCAAAGGAGTAGATAATTAGAAGGAAAAAGGAGGACAAAGAGGTGAACAAGAAGAAAGAACGCATGAGAAAGAACCAACAAAAAAATTTAGGAAACATGAAAAACCAAAACAAAGCAACTTCCACAGAGGAACATGAGGCAGCTACTACAGAAGACTTCACCAATGAAGAATTAATGGATTTGACAGAAAGAAAATATAAAATATGAATGATAAAGACAATAAAAGCGATGGACAAGAAAATGAGAAGACAAAACCAAAAGTCAGATGAGGGATATGTAGAATATAGAAAGGATATGGCAGAGCTTTAGAAAATGAGGGAGACAATCAGAGAATGTAAAGATGCAAAAAAAGGTTACTGTGGAGAAGAAAAAACTTCAAAGCTAAAAGATAAACTATTCAAGTTAACCCAGGTATTTAAAGAGGCAGAAAAAAAGAGAGAGAAAGTAAAAGAGGCACTTAGAGAACTACAAGACATGATTAAGCATTCAAATATATGAACAACAGGTATTCCAGCAGGGGAAGAAGATTGTCACAGAGGAATGGAAGCCCTACTGGAGACTACCATACATGAAAACTGAAAGTTTTACTAAAGACACCAACACACTCCTATCAGATGGATATCGAACCCCAGGTTAATTCAACTCAAACAGAGCCTCTCCAAGACATATTGTAATGAACTTGTCCAAAGTCAAGATGAAAGAAAAAAATTCTTCAAGCAGCCGGGAACCAACTGACCTACAGAGGCAGAGCCATTAGAATGACAGCAGACTTTTCAACTGAAACTTTCCAAGCCAGAAGAGTGTGGTCATCCATCTTCAACATTCTTAAAACAATTTTCTTCTGAGAATTCAGTATTCTGCTAAACTAAGCTTCAAAACTGATGAAGAAATCAAATATTTTCTAGATATACAAGCACTGAGGAAATTCACCACAAGACCACCTTTACAGGAGATACTTAGATCTGTTCTTAACACTGACTACCACAATGGACCACCAACAAAGTAAACACCCAGAAGCTAATGGTCAAAACTTAGTTTCCACAATGGTGCAAAAGACAAAACTACACAAAGACTTTCACAAAATAAGACAGCCTAGGACTCCACCACACTTATCAATTCTCTCTAATAAATGTCAATGGATTGAATTCACCACTGAAGATGTACAGGCTGGCTGACTGGATTAAAAAAAAAAAAGCATAATCCATCAATATGCTATCTCCAGGAGACACACCTAGTCTTGAAGGACAAATCAAGACTCAGAGTTAAGGGATGGAAAACAGTATTTCAAGAAAATGGAATCAGAAGAAAGGAGGGATTGTAATCTCATTTTCAAATAAAGAGGATTTAAAGCAACTAAAGTAGGAAAGACAAACATGGACACTTTATATAGGTCCAAGGAACAATACAATAAGAAGACATTTCAATTTTAAATATTTATGCACCCAACTTAAATGCTCCCAAATTTATGAAACAGACCTTGATGGGTCTGAAGGATATGATATCCCATAACACCATAATACCCAGGGACTTTTACAACCCTCTGACAAAACTGGACAGATCCTCTAAACAGAAACTAAACAAAGAGACAGAGGACTTAAATGTGACCATAGAAAAAATGGGATATATACAGACACAAATAGAACACACCATCCTAAAGCTAAGGAATATACATTTTTCTCATCAGCCAATGGCACATACTCCAAAATCAACTACATTCTAGGATACAAACCAAACTTCATCAAAATTAAAAGAAAGGAAATCATACCTTATATCTTTTCAGATTATAAGGCAATAAATGTAGAACTTAAATTCAACAAAAACATTCATTCCCACAAAAAACCAGAAAGACTTGGAAATTAAAAATCTTATGCCGAATGACACTTGGGTTCAGGAAAAAATAAACAAGGAAATTGTTAAATTCCTTAAACATAAGGAATCATTGCTCTTTGCCAATGATATGATCTTATACTTAGAGAATCCCAAAGACTCAATCACAGAACTTTTGGAAGTGATCAAAAAATACGGCAATGTCTCAGGATATAAAATCTATGTCCACAAATCAGTTAGCTTTTTATATGCCAACAACAATGAAAACATGTTACCAAAACCTGTAGGATACAGCAAAAGCAGTTGTAAGAGGGAAATTTATCACATTAGATGCCTACATTCAAAAAACAAAAAGAGAACACATTGACAAACACATGAACCATCTTATGAAATTGGAAAAAGAACACTCTAATCCCAAACCCAGGAGAAGAAAAGAAACAACCAAAATTATATCAGAGATAATGAAATTGAAAACAAAAGAGTCATTAAGAAAATTAATGAAACCAAAAGTTGGTTTTTCAAAAATATTGATAAAATCAATAAACTTTTAGACAAATGAACTTCAAACAGAAAAATAAAATCTCTAATAATCTCAATCAGAAATGATTAAGGGGAAATAACAGATGCCACAGAGATATAAGAGGTCATCTCTAAGTACTACAAGAAACTCTATGCCCAGAAATTTGGCAATGTGTAGGAAATGGATCAGTACCTGGAATCACATCCTCTCCCTAGATTTAACCAAGAAGAAACAGATCACTTGAACAGACTGATTTCAAGAACTGAGATGGAAGAAACAATGATAAAATATCCCAGTGAAAACATTCCCTGGTTCACATGGCTTCACACCAAAATTTTATCAAACCTTTAAAAAAGAGCTTATACTCATATGGCAGAAATTTTTTATTCCAAAAATTTGAGAAGGAAGGAATCCCCAACACATTCTGTGAAGCAAGCATCACCCTGATACCGAAACCAGAAAAAGACCCAATGAGAAAGGAGAACTTCAGACCAATATAACTAAGGAATATAGGTACAAAAATTCTCAATTAAATCCTAGCCAATAGATTACAGCTACACATTAAAAAAAATCATTCATCACAATCAAGTAAGTTTCATCCCAGGGATGCAAGTGTTGTTTAACATATGCAAGTCCATAAACATAATTTACCATATCAAGAGAAGCAAAAACAAAGACCCTATGATCCTCTTAATAGATGCAAAAAAAGCATTCAATAAAATTCAGCATCCGTTTCTAATTAGAAAAATTAAAAATATAGGCACAGGTGGCACATTTCTTAAACTAATCAAAGCCATATACAACAAACCCACAACTAATATTATACTGAATGGAGTAAAAGTGAAAGTTTTTCCACTTTGAACTGGAACCAGACAAGGTTGTCCTCTATTGCCACTACTATTCAACATAGTGCTGGAAGTTCTAGCCAATACAATCATTCAAGAGAAGGAAATAAAGGACATACAAATGGGTGCAAAGGAGGTCGAACCCTTGCCCTTTGCCAATGATATAATCTTATCTTTAGAGGAATTCCAAAGACTCAACCACAACACTCCTGGAAGTGATTGTAATATACAGCAATGTCTCCGGATATAAAATCAATGCCCTCAAATCAATAACCTTTGTATATGCCAATAACAACCAAGATAAGAAGCTAATCAAGGACACGGTTCCCTTTGCTTTAGCTTCAATAAAATGAATACATAGGAATATACCTAACAAAAGAGGTGTAGGATCTCTGCAAAGAAAATTATGAAACCCTAAGAAAAGAAATAGCAGAAGACATTAACAAATGGAAGATCATAGCATGCTCATGGCTGGGAAGAATAAATACTGTCAAAATATCTATACTCCCAATGCAATCCACAAATTCAATGCAATCCCCATTAAAATACCACCATCATACTTTCAAGATTTGGAAAAAATCATTTTTCAGCTCTGCACCTATAGCTCAGCAGCTAGAGCACCAGTCAAATACACCAAAACTGGCGGGTTCGAACCCAGCCTGGGCCTGCCAAACAACCATGACAGCTACAACCAAAAAATAGCCAGGCATTGGGATGGGAACCTGTAGTCCCAGCTACTTGAAAGGCTGAGGCAAGAGAATTGCTTAAGCCTAAGAGTTTGAGGTTGCTGTGAGCTATGATGCTACAGCACTCTACTGAGGGCAACATAGTGAGACTCTGTCTAAAACAAACAAAAATAATAATAATTCTCAATTTAGTATAGAACCAGAACAAACTCTGTAACACCAAGGCAATTCTTAGTAATAAAAATAAAGCTGGGAGTATCACCCTACCAGACTTTAGTGATCAAAACAAGTGGTCTTTTACTACAAGACCATAGTGATCAAAACAACATAGTATTGGTGCAAAAATAGAGACATAGACATCTGGAACAGAAGAGAAAACCATGAGATTAAATTAACATCTTACAGCCACCTGATCTTCGATAAACCAAACAAGAACATACACTGGGGGAAACAATCCCTATTCAATAAATGGTGTTGGGAGAACTAGATAAGCACATGTAAAAGACTGAGACTGGACCTGCATCTCTTATCACATGCAAAAATTGATTCAAGATGAATAAAAGGTTTAAATCTAAGGCAAGAAACAATAAAAATCTTTGAAGAAAGGGTGGGGTAAGCACTTGAAGACACAGGCCTGGGGAAAGAATTTATAAAGAAGACTTCCATGGCAATTACAACAACAAGAAAAATAAACAAATGGGACTTAATTAAACTGAAAAGCTTCTGTACCGTTAAGGAAACAACAACCAAAGCAAGTAGACAGCCTTCAGATTGGGAAAAGATATTTGTACACTATCAATTAGACAAAAGCTTGATAACTAGGATCTATAGAGAACTCAAATTAATCAACAAAAGAAGACCCAACAATCCCTTTTATTACTGGGCAAGAAACATGAATAGAACCTTCTCTAAAGAAGACAGATGAATGGCTAACAAACCTATGATAAAATGCTCAACATGCCTAATCATCAGAGAAATGCAAATCAAAACTATCCTAAGACATTATATAGCCCTAGTGAAAATAGCCCACATCACAAAGTCTCAAAGTTACAGATGCTGGAGAGAAGGAAACACTTTTATACTGCTGGTGGGACTGCAAACTAATACAGCCTTTCTGGAAGGAAGTATGGAGAATCCTCAAAGAACTCAAATTAGACCTCCCATTTGATCCTGCAATCCCATTACCGGGCATCTACCCAGAAGAAAAAAATCTTCATCAGAAGGGCATTTTCACTAGACTGTTTATGGCAGCTCAATTTACAATCACCAAAATGTGGAAACATCCTAAATGCCCACCAACCCAGGAATGGATTAACAAGTGGTGGTATCCATATACCATGGAACGCTATTCCACCACTAAAAAAGATGGAAACTTTACATTTTTTTGTATCAACCTGGATGAAAGTCTAGCATGTTCTTCTTATTAAAGCATCAGAAGAATGGAGAAGAAAGAATCCAATGTACTCAATTCTAATATGAAGGAAGTAGATGAACTAATATAAGTGGGTGGGTAGGGGAATGAGGGACTGGGGAGAGAGGAAGAGGGAGAGGGATGGGGGGTTCACAGTACATGGCACACCTCTTGGGAGACAGGACACAATTATGACAGACTCTATCTAACAAATGCAATCAGTGTAACCTAATTCTTTGTACCCTCAGTAAATCCCAAATGAAAAAAATTATAAAGAAAATAAATAAGAATTTTCACAGTGTGCTGTGACAAATGGCTGAAAATTACTGCTATAGGTGGGAAGAAGGAGAGCAATTGTTGGGATCTCACCTCATGTGCACAATGTGAGGGTGTTACAACTTTAACTTTACTTGGAAATGTGAACAATGTAACCTAAAAATTTGTGCCCTCATATTAATTTGAAGTAAAAATAAATAAATAAATAAAATAACAACAACAATAAAAAAAGAAATTTAACTGTTTAGACTTCTGTCAGACCACAGGATAATGAAAAGAAAGTTATAAAAAACTTAAACCACTTTTATTTGCCAGTCAGAAAACAGCATTTTTGTGTTTTCTGCCCTGGAGGAAACCGAAAGCAAGTAAGAAAAGGTAGAAAAGAGAATGATGGTCTTTGCTACCACACGAAGCAAGCTGTAAGCACAGGAGGGTTGCGGGAGCAGGACTATGGGTCAGAATATTGATAAAACAACTACTTACTCATGACCACATACACAAAGCAGCATGGCAAGGCAGTTCAGCTCCAGACAAACAGAAAACAAGGCTGTTTTCATAGAATGTGAAGGCTTAAGCTGTGACAATACATGCATAAGCTTTACAGTGGGTCAGAAATCTATCTGAAAACAAGGCAAGGCAGGGCAGAAATGGGGAGACTGGAAGAATAAAAACAAGAAAGTAATCACCCTTCCTTTGTTTGAAATAGAAGGCAGAGCTCCCCTTTGTAGCTGAGTACAGGGAGGGCATTCCTTCATTGGCTGAAGGAAAGGACAGGGTTCCACTCCAGGTTCCAGAGTCTTCAGGAAAATGAAAGAAGCTCAAAGAAATCAGTTGAAGGAGAGTAGGACAACAAACACCTGCCCATCCTTTCATAAAAGACCAGCAACAGTCTTGCTCAGGTGTCTCTAAAATTCATCCCACTGTATACCTCACAATCCCTCTTTCCTGATTCCTAGCCTTGGAGGCCCATGCTTCTTGAAAACTCTGTCTCCATGGCACTGCCTGTAATGCAGTTTGCACTCTCCAGTGCCAGTTTAAGAGACTCAGTTCTCTGTTGACCATCCCTGCCCCTACATAAGCCCCTTCTACAAGTGAGTAAGGCTGGCACATGGGCAGTCTTTTGATGACATATGTCAAGTGTGTGTGCTTTAAACTTTTGGGAACAATGAAGATTAATTTCCAGACTTTACTAATTAGTGGGGCTAAGGTAGCCTCCTAGACACCTCTCAAATATCTTCCCTATTCTCTTCTTCATGATGTAGTCCAATATCCATGATACCTTAGCTCCATTAGTCCATGGGCTTCCTATCTCTCCTTCCTTCCTCCAGTCTTGCAGTGTACTTCCACAAATCATTTTACATAATTTAATGATTTTCCCCAAATAAAACCCATCCACATCTTTGCCAGAAATTCATCAGTGACTTCCCTTGCTCTCAGGATGAAGTGTACACACACATACCAGTCCCTGTCTGTTTCTCCAGCACCTTCTCTCTGTGGTCTTCCCTACCTCTGTACTGTGACATCCAGCCAGAGAAAACCATTGCCAGTATAGTGATCTGGACACATCTGTAGCTCTCGAGCTTCTGTGTTTTCACATATGGCAGACCTCTCCTCCTTTTCTCTTCCCCTCCATTCTCCTACCTTTAGTTTAACTAGTTAACCTCTAGTCAGCCTTTTGGCTTCAGCTTGCTCCAGAGAACCCTGTCTGCTCTCACAAAATTAGGTCAGGTGGCCCTTTCTTTGCTTCCATAGCATTTTGGTCTTAACTCTTTTATGATACTTAATTGCATTATTTATTGATCAGTCAACCACCTTTTCCCAGATCCCCATTAAACTCTAAATCCCATGAGATTAGCAATCACTTCCGCCTAGCACACAGAGTCTGGCATGAGTCAGACAAGTAGTAACATTTTCATAGAAGAAACAAAGAATGAAGGGAAGGAGGGAGACTTCCTGGCTGTGTTGATTTTACTCCTAGAAGGGATGGGTTACTTATAATAATGTCCTTCTTGTTTTGGAGAACAGGGCTGGTGCTACCACAGGTCAGACTGACATAGAGTGTGAATACAACCCAGTCACGTTGTGACTCCTTCCCAATGTGCCCATGGCAAGCCCTTTACAATGTTGAAGTTTCCGAGCCACATGTCTGCTTTCACCCAGAGAGATGGCACATAGTGAACGTAATGTCACCCAAATGTTACTGTTCCAGTTGTTCAGACATCTGAGAATAAAGATGGGGTGGTGTCACCATGGGAGGGTGTCAAGGAGGGTATGTGCCCATCTGCTTTTCAGGATTTATCTGACACATGATGACTTCTGACATGTGTTACACAGTGTAGCAATATGCTTCTGAATACAAAATTAATATGCACACCTTGGAGATTTTAGTTGCTACCACAGTTAAGTTTCTGTCTTATTTCTACCTGAAGGCAATTCAAGGAAATGCATATATAAGCCCATATAAGAATTCAAGTGCTCAGGTGAATTCCTCAGTCTACTTTCACAAAGTAGAGTCAGAATTTAGAAAATGGTCTGCAGTTCATTGACTTCAGTGTGATGGGCTCTGAAAAGTCTCTTGGGGAACCAGAGAGAAAAGCGATGTTACCTGTACTCCCCCCTGCCCTTCCACACATGCACAGTGATGTCATTTGAGCATAAACACCATACACTAAATGATGATGCTTGAAATTTTTTGCATTCAAAGTTGGAAAGATAAGAGAGATTCATTTAGGCAACATTCAGCAAATATTTACTGAATACCTACCATATTATTCTAAGCACTAAGGGTACAGCAATGAAAGTATATATAAAAATATCATTCATCAATTTTATATTCATTCAGGAGCTTGCAATTTTCAAAAGGTAGTCTGAGAAGGTGAGTCCATTTGTGCTATATAACACATTGCCATGGACCTAAATAATAAACATTTATTTCTTATAATTCTGGAGCCTGGGAATTCTAAGATCAAGGCACCAGCATACTCAGTCCTCTGGTGAGGACCACTTCAGGGTTCCTAGACTGCATCATTTCACTGGGTCCTCACGTGTTTGAAAGAGGGCAACAAAGTCTCTCAACTAAAGATACCACTCTCACTCATGAGGGCTGCATCCTTATGACTAAATCACCTGCCAAAAGCCCTGCCTGTAGATACCACCATCCCACTGTGGGTTAGAATTGTGTCATACATTTTGCAGAGATACAACACGTTCAGTCTCTACCAGAAGACATAACTAGAAGGTGATGCTTGTCTTTTATCATTTCTAGCCTCTATTTCTTCAAATATTTCTTTTTCTGCACCATTCTTTCTCTCCTCTATTTCTGGGACTACAATTATACATATGATATTTTAAAAACCGTTTTCTTGTCTGTTCATTAGCTTGGATCACTTTAATTGACTTTTCTTCATGTTCATTGACACATCTGTCATTTCTATTTTTCTGTGAAGTACATTCAGTCCATTTTTATTTTATTGCTTAGAAGAATGAGAGCATAAGCATGTGGATATCTGTGTGGAGAACATTTTAGCACCACATGTGAAAAGCCTTGAAATGAAGCATGTCTGGTGTGCTTGAGGGATGACAGGGAGGTCAGTGTGGCTAAAGTAGGGAAAATGAGGGGTAAGAGGATGAGGTAAGCACAGAGAGATAACAGATACTGTTATCAGTATTATCGGACCATGTAGCTATTATAAGGACTTGGCTTCTACCTTGATAGAAGAAGCTATTGAAGGGTTTTGAGCACAGGAGTAAAATGATTCAGCTTGAGCATTCTGGCTCTATATTGAGACTGGATAAGGAGGAGACAAATTTATCACTTATGAGATTCTGTAAAAGTCCAAGCAAAGTAGCTTTGGCTTAGACAAGACTGGCAATATTGGAGAGGTGAGAAAGTGGTCAGATATGCATGTATTTGGTCAGGGAGAAAGGATTTGCCAAGAGTTTGGATTTAGAGTGTCAAGGAAAGGGAGAAGTCATGAGTGGGTGATCCCATGGTTTTGAACTTGAGAAACAAGAAGGAAGGAGTTGGAAAATCAGTAGGATTTGAGAGATTTAGCTTTGATACTCCTGATAGACATCCCAGTGGGAATATCAAGGAAGACATTAGATTTGAATGTGGAATTCAGGAAAGAGTTCCTTTACAAGGCTATCCATGTAAATCAGTAAGTTGTCTGTTTATACTTATACAATAGGCTTCAAAGCCAGGAGAAGACATGGAATCACTAAGCATGTGGTCTAATTAAAGAAGAGAAGATGTCTAAGGATGTTTCCCAGAAGATAGTCTGTTTAGCAGTCACAGAAAGGAGGATGAAACTGGTGTAGAAACCAAGAAGATGAAGATGCCTGAGTGATAGGAAGTGAGCCAGGAGGGTTCTAAAAGCCAAAAAGAAGAAAATGCTTAACTGTTTCAAGAAAGGAGCAATCAGCTATGGAAACTGTCACTTGGAGATCAAATACAATGAAGATTAAGAATTAACTCTGGATTTGTCAATGTAGAGGTCATGGGTGATCCTGACAAGAGAAGTTCCAGGGAAATGGTGAAGATGAAATCCTGACTGGAATTGGAGGTACTAAATATTCATGTAATACAATTGTGGCATGATTATGTGTATAAAGATTTCATTTTGTAAGATGGTATAAAATAAGAAAACAACCATTTGTAATAAAGGAGGGAAATCAAATTAGGAAAAGATTCCATGAGCTTGAGGAAAATTTCCAAAGGGGAAAGAACAGAGAAGAATTTCATTGTCACCATGCTTGGCAGCAGTACAACTCTGGCTTCTGAGAAAACTAACATCTACCTCAGCATTGTGGGATGACTCTTAGGCTGATAACCCAACCAACTGAGCCTTCTCAAACCTGCTTCTAGACCCAGGCTATCATGGCTGACCTCATCTGATATTTCTGTCCAACTCCTCTCTTATAATTCCTCCCAGGCTTACTGTGACTCTCTAGTACTGAACCTATTTTGACTCCTAAACTTTCTTAGTTGAGGCAAATGCATCCTCTCCTTCAGTTGATTTGCTTTTACCCTTGACCAACCTGGATTTAATTCTAGAGAATTTGCTTCAGTCTCAACCAAGACTGGCCCTTACATTATGTTTGTCTTGTTCTCAGGTCAAGTCATAGCCTGGATTCAAATATTTACAGGATAGCATAATAAAAAGAGCCCTGAATGTAAAGCCAGAGAGATGGGGGATCAAGCCACCACTTGGCCACTTAACTAGCTATGTGATCAGAAGCAAGTTTTTCACCTCATTTAATTTCAGTTCCTATGTCTACAAAATGGAGATAATAATTCTTACCCTTAGGGCAGTGATTTTTAACCAGTGTGATGTGAGTGGACCATTAATTAAATTATTTTTGAAAGAAGTTCAAAGCACTTTAAGTATATTCTTTTTTTAACTCCTTTTTTTTTTTTGATCAACATAACTAAAGTGTTCTATGGAAGTTTAACTATAGTGTTCAAATGTGAGATTAAAAAAAAACAAAACGTTGAAAAACACTGCCTAGGGAATTCTAAGAATTGAATGAGATAACATATATATTAAGATTGGGGGGGGGGAACCTTATTGTTTTAGCAGCTAGTAATAGAATTAACATCACAGAGAAAAGACTTCTATGTTGAGAAGGTGCCTCTTGACAAAGCTGCGGTGCTCAGAGTTCAAGCAACTAAAAGCCCCAATGCTACTAAATAAGGGAGATAAGGTGGGAGGTGGGTGGCAGGGTGGATCTGGAAGCTTCTAAATATGGGCTTTTTAAGACCAGCGTAACTACTTTCTCCAGGCAAATAAGCTTTCAGGGTGATTCAATTTCTCATGGAAGCTTGTGAAGAGCTAAATTTCACAAATCTTTAGAAACAGGGTTGAAATAGAGTTAGACTAAGCGACCATGGAGAACACCTGGCAGCTGTCTACATTTATAAATGCCAAGAATCCATGAGTCTCTCCATAAATGCTAGGTTCTCATGTCTCCCGTCTCCTCATCTTGCTTATTGTGCACCATCCACTAGCAGTAGGCGGGGCCCTGAGTGAAGAGTGTAACTAACTGAGAGTGTAGGCTCTGGGGTCACACCACCTGCATCATACCCTAGCTCTACCTCACAAATTTGTGACCTTGAGCAAGTTATTTAATAGTGACGGACCTCAATTTCTTCAGTTGTATGATGGAACTACTAATAACAATAGTACCTATCGCATAAAGTACTTTTTAACGTTGATAGTGTTTCCCGTAGTTGATAAAGAATTAAGTGGGGGTGATTTCAGAGAAGCAATTAGGAAAGATTCTGGTATAAACACTCATTTCCAATGAATATCATTATTCCTAACCTCACATTTGCCAAAGTAGTATGTGAAAAATTCGCTCAAACCAAGTCGTGTGAATCAGTTGGAAAAACCATTGGCATGTAAGTCATTATGTTACAAGTAGCCAGGGAAGAGGAGACTACATAGGGCATACCTTAATAAGTGTTTCATTTCCCTTCATGGTATTGTTTTTTAAATTATTTTCTCAGTTTCTTCAGAAAATAAAGCTCATTTTCAATTTCTCATGTGCCACCTCAAGAAGTACCCAGGTCTGACTTCAGAGATGTCATTCTGTTTCATAATGTGATGCAATTTGCTGAACTAAAGCAATCTCGAGTGAGTCACTGAGAAAAACAATGCATCATCAGGCAATTTTATCTGCTTAAGAAGGAGGCAGCAAAGCATTTCCCTCTGAGCCCCTCAAGTTGTAGCTGATTATAAAGGCAACTTAAAAAAAAAAAAAAACCCAACTACTTCTCCCCGTATCAACTCCTCTCACTCTAGTGAAAACAGAATATTAAGAATGTAGATACTAAACCTGTCCCTTGCTAATTGTGTGGTCTTACACAATTTGCTTGGCCATTGTGTGGCAGGAATGGCTGCTGTCCATCAAAGATTTATTCTTTTTTCCATAGGGTAGAGCTGTTGTCGGGAAGCAGCTGCTCAGCCAGTGACTGCATTTTCAAGCTTTTATTAAATCTAGAAAGGGCCATGTGAATGAGTTCTGGCCAAGAGAATGTGGGCATATTTGATAAATGCCACTCCATGTCCTGGTCCATAAAATCACTCACATAATTATCTGCCCTCTACTCACCTATCTTCTGCTTGGTTATTGATGCCCAGGGCCTCTCCAGCATCTTTGTGTTGGAGATGGTGGGACATATCTCAGCCTAGATCCCTGAATGACTGCATGGTTCACCTCCCCGCCACCATCACCATACCTACCAAAGCCTACTTTCCCCTGATATTAACCCTACAAGAATGATATGTAAATTCTTTCTATTGGAAGAAACCACTGAGATTTGGAGCTTTATCTGTTATGATATTTAGTACTACCTCAACTAATGCACATTTCAAGCCTCTCCTTCTTCATCTATAAAACAGGGGAAAAAGTAGTAGTTACTCAGAGTTGTGATGATTAAAAAAGATGAGCCAGGTAAAGCACTTAGCACGGTTCCCGGAATCTAGTAAGTATTCACAAAATATTAGACACCGTATTTACTGGGATAGACATTTTTCCTTTCACTGTTTATGAAATTGATGTATTTAATTCCTTCTTTGCCAGCTACCTTTAGCATAAGCTGTTCTTAAACTGATAGTGCATCTCACAATCATAGGTTTCTTAATATTGAAAAAAACAGTACTATTGTTAGTACTATTGTTAATTATCTGAATTTTTGTTAGGATTATTTTATAGATTGTCTCCCTCCTCTTTTTTCCACTATATCTCTCTAGCGACCATCTATGCCTTTTTACAGCAATGGTAACCAATGTCATTCATCCTTAAGAAACTGCTTGTTTGTGAGTCAGAGAAGTGATAAGATATCGGAGCCTGCTGTAAGCAATTGTCTCAAACCAGCATACCACCTTCAGCAAGTCCTTTGAGTTATTTAAAAGTACCACACAAGAGATGCTACTTGAGATACAGTTTGTCATTATTTATTAATAGTGTGTCATTGTCATTATTTATTAAATGCCAACATATATTTTAGTAGAAGGCCTGCCACTGTACAATCAGAAAGGTGGCTGAGCAAATCCTTTAGTCCCTACTGCTCCTGGTCCTGCCCTGCCCAGTGGTGGGACACAGCAGATGCCTCTCCATTTCTGAACAGATGAGAACCAGACCAGACCCAGTATGATCATGAGAGAGTCTCTAATTCCTGTTATGTAGGTAAATGTAAGGCTACAATTCATCGGCTTCCCTGAGCTGAGCGTGCAGATACTACTGTTTGAACCCTGGGCTGTCTTCCAGGCTGACCTCACTCTGAACAGCTCCCTCCCCTCGAGGCACCCAAACAGAACATCTGGATCTATGCTCACCCTCCCCACTGCCATCCCACTTCATACTCCTGGTTTAGACATGCTTTCCATGAACCTCTAAATCACAGTGATCAACGTCATCTTCATTATCATCATCTACTAAGAATAATACCCTACTGAGCCTCTTTTGTGTATCAGAAATCAACTGCTTTACACACACATTATCTTTTTTAAAATATTTATTTCAAATCTGCAACATCAGCATTTTGTGACCATTTTGGAGATGGAGGAATTGAGGCTCCAAACAGTTAAGTATTTTGCTAATAATAAGGAGAGCTGGAATCCAAATCCAGCTTTGATTTTAGAATGCGAGTTTCCTTTCAGATGGTCACCAGGCTGTGTCCCTGAATCTCTACCTCTTTCCCACCTATGAGGGTGGGCTCTGTGCCCTTACACAGCTGGTAGGCTTAGGCTCTGCATTAACCCAGATGAGCTGCCTTCCCTCCTGGGGGCTGAAAATGCTCAAGGACTCCTCCTCCTCGATTGGACCGTGGAAGCTGACCAAACCCTCAGGACATCAGCAACACTCTAACACTCTTTAAAGATAGAGATTAGCACAGATGACCCATTAGGGAAGAAAAATGTAAACAACTTAACCACCATGTTTTTTCCCTAACCCTGGCCTCACTAGTCTCAAATCAGGCTCCCTGTTATTCCCTTAATGTGCTATCTCTGCCTCACACACTTTCTTACAAGGCTTTGTTTGTTTATTTAAGACAGAGTCTTACTTTGTTGGCTGGGCCAGAGTGCTGTGGCATCAGCCTAGCTCACAGTAACCTCAAACTCCTGGGTTTAAGTGATCCTCCTGTCTCAGCCTCCTAAATAGCTAGAACTACAGATGCCCACAACAATGCTCAGCTAATTTTTCTATTTTTGGTAGAGATGGGGTCTCATTCCTGATAAGGCTGATCTGAAATTCCTGAGCTCAGGGGATGCTCCCAACTTAGCCTCTCAGAGTGCTAGGATTACAGGCAAGAGCCATTGTGTCCAGCTTCTCACAACTTTGATAAAACCTAATGGATACTGTAGATATCTGTGCCATTATACCTCCTTATAAAGCAAAAAATAAAGTCCTAAATAATTGCTTAAGTATTTATTTTAAAGTGTTCCTCCTATAGATTTCTGACTCCTTAAACCAATGATGGTATATGGATTTTTGAACTCTAAAGGACCACAGTCAATAATGACCATTTCAAATGGAGCTAAGTAAAAGATGTAGCAGATTAATGACAAAAAATAACCACATGGCCTCCAATCCTCCTCTACTTCTAAATGGTACTTAGAAATATAACACCAGCTTGAATAACTTCTCTAAAGCACCTAAAACAAATTATATGGTATTAGGTGGCATGATGTATCTATCCAATGTCAGGGGGTTATTCTCAGGACATGTCACTAGCTGGCCTAAGTTGTAGGGCCGTGCACAGGTGAATACAATGGTAATCAAGAACAATTGTGAGAAAATCAGGGTAACAGAGTGGAGAATCAATCAGGGGTCCTCAAGCTTTTTAAATAGGGGGGCCAGTTCACTGTCCCTCAGACTGTTGGAGGACCATACTGCGGACCCTGGGACGAGTCAGCTGCTAAGCAGGACAGGCAGCAGTGGCAAAAACACCCAATAGGCCAGATAAATGTCCTTGGCGGGCCGCATGTGGCCCATAGGCCATACTTTGAGGATGCCTGATTCCTGACTCTGAAACCAAACTCACCATGCTCTGCCACCTGCTACCATGTGACCTTGGGTAGGCTACTTACACTCACTACACCTGAGTCTCCTGGACTGTAAATGGTGGTCCATAATTGTATCTATTTCAAAGCAGATTCATGAGGAATAACTGGGTGTAAATTGCTGTAGATGGAATCTAATATGCAGTAAGTACTCAATAACTGTTAGCAATTACAGTGAGCCTCTTCCACACGCTGACCTTTAACAGGTCCTCCCTGAAACTCTCTCTACCTGCCCTGTTCAGAAACTCACAACATTTTTGTGTTTTTTTAATCCTTTCCACTGCCCACTCTAGTAGATAATTTAGATTATCTACTAGATTACTTTTTTTTTTTTTTTTGCAGTTTTTGGCAGGGGCTGGGTTTGAACCCGCCACCTCTGGTATATGGGGCCGGCACCCTACTCCTTAAGCTACAGGCACCACCCCTACTAGATTACTTCTTTGGATTCTTGGCTTTATTTCCCAGTTTACCATCTGTTTTCCCCTTTTGCCTACCATTATCTTCCTGATAACATGTTAAAGGTGGCTGTTGACACCTAAGCATCCCTTCTTCCTTCCTCCTCCATAGAACAGTGGCCTTATCATGGACAGACATAGCTTGGTGCCTAAGCCAGAGTGTAACCTTAATTTGCTACAAACCTTTTTGTATTTCTTGCCCCTTCCCAAGGATCTATTCTTTATGTCTGCCCTTTGGTTTTCTGTGCCAAGTTGTTTAATTTTTTTAAAATTTATCTCTTTATCATTTTCTGTAGGTTCTCTAGTCAACATTCTTTAAAGTCTGTTTTATATGCCCCTCTCTTTGTCCTATGACTCCCTGAAACTTGGTCTTTTTTTTTTTTTATTGTTGGGGATTCATTGAGGGTACAAGAAAACAGGTTATACTGATTGCATTTGTTAGGTAAAGTCCCTCTTACAATCGTGTTTTGCCCCCAAAAGGTGAGGCACACACCAAGACCCCACCCGCTCCCTCTTTCTTTCTCTCTCTGCTCTCCCCTTTCTCCACCCCCATCATGTCATTAATTGTCATTAATTGTCCCCATATCAAAATTGAGTACATAGGATTCATGCTTCTCCATTCTCATGATGCTTTACTAATAACAATGTGTTCCACTTCCATCCAGGTTAATATAAAGGCTGTAAAGTCTCCATTTTTTTACATAGCTGAATAATATCCCATGGTGTACATATACCACAGCTTGTTAATCCATTCCTGGGTTGGTGGGCATTTAGGCTATTTCCACATTTTGGTGATTATAAATTGAGCTGCAATAAACAGTCTAGTGTAAGTGTCCTTATGATAAAAGGAATTTTTGCCTTCTGAGTAGATGCCCAGTAATGGGATTGCAGGATCAAATGGGAGGTCTAGCTTAAGTTCTTATGAGGGTTCTCCATACTTCCTTCCAAAAAGGTTGTATTAGTTTGCAGTCCCACAGAGCAGTGTAAAAGTGTTCCCTTCTCTCCACATCCATGCCAGCATCTGCAGTTTTGAGATTTTGTGATGTGGGCCATTCTCACTGGGGTTAGATGGTATCTCAGGGTGGCTTTTACTTGCATTTCTCTAATAATCAGGGATGATTACTATGTTTTCATATGTTTGTTAGCCATTTGTCTGTCTTCTTTAAAGAAGGTTCTATTCACGTCTCTTGCCCATTGATACATGGGATTGTTGGCTTTTTTCATGTGGATTAATTTGTGTTCTCTATAGGTCCAAGTTATCAAGCTTTTGTCTGATTCAAAATATCCAAATATCCTTTCCCATTGTGTACCTTGTCTATTTGCTTTGGTTGTTGTCTCCTTAGTTGTACAGAAGCTTTTCAATTTAATTAAGTCCCATTTCTTTATTATTTTTTGTTGTTGTTATAATTGCCACAGCAGTCTTCTTCCTGAAGTCTTTCCCCAGGCCAATATCTTCCAGTGTTTTTCCTATGCTTTCTTTGAGAATTTGTATTGTTTCATGCCTTAAATTGAAGCCCTTTATCCATCTTGAATCAATTTTTGTGAGTGAAGAAAGGTGTGGATCCAGTTTCAGTCTTTTGTATATGGATTTCCAATTCTCCCATCACCATTTATTGACTAGGGAGTCTTTCCCCCAAGGTATGTTCTTGTTTGGTTTATTGAAGATTAGGTGGTTGTAAGATGTTAGTTTCATTTCCTGGTTTTCTATTTGATTGCAAACGTCTATGTCTCTTTTTTTGTGCCAGTACCATGCTGTCTTGACCACTATGGCTTTGTAGTACAGTCTAAAATCTGATATGGTGATGCTCTGGCTTTGTTTTTATTACTAAGAACTGCCTTAAGTAGGGGGTTTTTATGGTTCCATACAATATGCAGAATCATTTTTTTCAAGTCTTGAAAGCACAATGTTGGTATTTTAATGGGATAGCATTGAATCAGTAGATTGCTTTGGGAAGTATAGACATTTTTACAATGTTGATTCTTCCCAGCCATGAGCCTGGTATGCTCTTCCATTTGTTAATATCCTCAGCTTTTGTAGGATTTCATAATTTTCTTTATAGAGGTCCTTCACCTCTTTTGTTAGGTATATTCCTAGGTATTTCATTTTCTTTGAAGCTATGGTGAAGGGAATTGTGTCCTTATTTTGCCTCTCATCTTGGCTGTTATTGTGGTATACCAAGGCTACTGACTTGTGGACATTGATTTTATACCCTGAGACATTACTGTATTTTTTGATGACTTCCAAGAGTCTTGTGGTTGAGTCTTTGGGGTTCTCTAAGTATAAGATCATATCATAAGCAAAGAGGGAGAGTTTGACCTCCTCTGCTCCCATTTGGATGCCCTTTATTTCCTTCTCTTGCCTAATTGTATTGGCAAGAACTTCCAGCACTATCTTGAATAGTAATGGTGACAGAGGACGACCTTGTCTGGTTCCAGTTCTAAGAGGAAAAACTTTCAGTTTTACTCCATTCAGTAAAATATTAGCTGTGGGTTTGTCATAGATAGCTTCGATCAGTTTCAGAAATGTGCTGTGTATGCCTATACTCTTCTTTGTTTAG
Source organism: Galagoides demidoff (assembly GCA_963574575.1). Classification (NCBI taxonomy): domain Eukaryota; kingdom Metazoa; phylum Chordata; class Mammalia; order Primates; family Galagidae; genus Galagoides; species Galagoides demidoff. The sequence continues at coordinate 750 of CAUYQV010090745.1, read as the reverse complement.
AAAAGGATGCTGGATTTTATCAAATACTTTTTCTGCATCTATTGAGAGGATCATATGGTCTTTGTTTTTGCTTCTGTTAATATGGTGGATAACATTTATGGACTTGTGTATGTTAAACCAGCCTTGAATCCCTGGGATGAAACCTATTTCATCATGATGTATGACTTTTTTGATGATAAGCTATAATCTATTGGCTAGGATGTTGTTGAGAATTTTTGCATCTATATTCATTAGTGAAATTGGTCTGAAATTCTCCATTTTAGTTGGGTCTTTTCCTGGTTTTGGTATCAGGGTGATGTTTGCTTTGTAGAATGTGTTGGGGAAAATTCCTTCCTCCTCAATTTTTTGTAATAATTTCTGCAGTATGGGAATGAGCTCTTCCTTGACAGTTTGATAGAATTCTGGTGTGAAGCCATCCAGACCAGGGTATTTTTTTGTTGGAAGATTTTTTATTGTTTCTTTAATCTCAGTGCTTGGAATTGGTCTGTTCAGGAGCTCTATTTCTTCCTAGTTAAGTCTAGGGAGAGAGTATGATGCCAAATATTAATCCATTTCCTTCACATTGTCAAATTTCTGGGCATAGAGTTTTTGGTAGTATTCAGAGATATCTCTTGTATCTCTGTGGCATCAGTTGTTATTTACCCTTTATCATTTCTGATTGAGGTTACCAGAGATTTTCCTTTTTTATTTCTTGTTAGTCTGGTCAAAGGTTTATTTATTTTATTTATTTTTTCAGAAAAACAACTTGTT